>BMAV01014270.1:359936-475255 GCA_019973955.1 Trichonephila inaurata madagascariensis | reverse complement strand
CATCTTTTTTTCTCGTATATATATATACAGTCGGACGTCTATATAAATAAGTTGCTAAATACCGAAAAAAAGTTCGTTATATGGAAAATTCGTTTTATAGAGTTCATCTTTCAATTTTCTTTATGAGCCAAATAAAACAAATTTTAAATTCATAAACACTATAGATTTAAAAAAGTAATCAGTCACACTTTTTTTATAAATTAATATGTATTTATGTTATATATCTTACCTATCAAAGAAAAAAAGAAAGAAAAACTGTAAGGAAAGTTTCTTGACGCCTTTATCCACTTACTGAAGAAATAAATATTTTTCTTTGATGCTCAAGCACTTATGTTTTAACATTTTCGAGCTACGAGAAACGAAGCTACTAGTAAGACTAAACAACACTACAAATGAGCGGATAATAATTTAAGAACACGGGGCCAAGAGAACTCCACTGAGGGTGAAAGGTGATATCGAAGATGTTCACAGTGAACTGGACAATGGGGTTAGATTGTTGCACTTATTGGATGAAACTCCCAGAATTCTATTGTTCTCGATGAGTTAGGTATCTAATAAAATCAGTTCAAGATATATGACCACCATAATACGTTTTAAAAGAGAAAATAGCTTGTAATGTCCAGAAATACTTTAAAAATAGCTAGAAAAAAATCGAATCACAAGAGAAAAAGTTCGTTATATAGAAAATGCACTTCGCTATTGGAAGGTTATTTTACAAAGAAAATCGTGAAATGTTCTTGGTTCCAGGTAAAAGTTCGTTATATAGAAAAATTCGTAATTTAGAAGTTCGTTATATGGAGGTTTGACTGTATATATATATATATATATATATTCGTCAAATTTTCTCAATCGTTATCGTTAATAAAATAGTTTCTATTCATCCATTCAAGTTGAAATACACATTTTTAAACTTGTAGAGGATTACCCTTGATTTTAATATAGTATTTTTTCAAATATTAATTAAATAATTAATTAATTTAGTTTTTAAATTTATTCTGCGTTATTTCAACTGAAGTTACAACTAGCTGCAACAGATGGCACCAGTACGTTTTTCTAACGAAGTAGAAATTGACTTTTAAAAAAATATATTATATGACTTGTTTTTTATTTAAATTTAATTAATAAAAACATCAGAAGAATTTTTTGAATGAAATTCTCAGATATAGAAATCAAGAAAACAAAAGGAATCAAATTGCCGCTTTTAATTTTGCATCTAACTGCACAATTCTCCTTCTCTAAGCTCAGGTCTTTGAAGAAAGATTTATTTGATGCTTAACCTTATATTTTCTCCTTTTTGTATTCTATATATTCTTACTCCTTTTTTTCATTGGTGTTTTAAATATCACGAATATGTCTCTAAATCGAGGTACTAGAAGAATGGAGTTCTGAATTACAATGAGTCAATATTTTCTTAAGCAATGGTATTGAAGAATCAATATTATCTTTTTCATCTACAAAAAGACCTTATATTCATCGTATTTGATCTCAAAAAGCGGTATGTCGATATCAAAGATTTTTCTCTGGCAATTTATCTGGGTTGGAGTTTTGGAAAGAAATGTTGATTTTTCAACGCTAAAAGAGGAGGAAAATATCGATATATTGTTTGAAATATTGCAAGATAGGCGTGAGAATTATTAATGCAAATAGCGACTAAGATAGTCTAATTTTCAATAAAATAATTGTAATTAATAAGATTATATATATAAAACATTTCTATTTTCCATATAAAGACTCTATTAGTAAATGTTATTGCACAATGGGAAATATCTATTTATGAAAATTCAATCGTTCAAATCTCATCACCATTATTGACTTCGATACATAAATGTCTTAATTTCAAAAGATTTATGTTGGAAAAATAAAGAAAACAAAACTTATATCTAAATTATTGCTACCTAGACCAGTGCTTCTCAAACTTTCGATTCTTGCGACCCAATTTTCAGTTATAATTTCCATCGCGCCCCCCTTTCTCCACACAGTAGGGCTGTGGTAGTCCAGTGGTCAAGGTATCGGATCGTGGCAGGCATGTCATGAGTTCGAGCCCAGAACCACGTCGTTAAAAGCCCTCGTGTAGCTGAACAGTGCGACGCTAATATTTACTCATTCAATCACTTCTCCATGCAGTAACAATGTATTGAATTCAGTAATACTATGTTTTGATGCTAAAGCTACAATACGACTTTAACCTCTTCAGTCCCACCGAGGTATATAAACGTCTTGGTCAGCCAATGTATCAAATGGTCCGGACGTATATATATGTCTTTCCGAAGTACGATCTTTTCTGTGAACTTCCATACATAGAATTATTCCGAAAGCTTTGTAAAGCAATAAAATTAATTTGACAGTGTTTGCGAAGGATTTACGTATTTTAGAGGATTTGCTTCTTTATTCCTCTTTCATCCCCTCCCCCTCTCCTTCAATACATCTCATACGTGCGCCTACATGAAAAAGCAAGTGCTGTTGGGGTCGATGGGCTCAATTCACTAACCAAAGTACATCACATAAGATATTTCTTGGTTCGTTTGTAAGATGTTCATTTTATTTTGATTCAATAAATTAAGTTTCTGAGATTCTGAATGATGTTTATTCTTGAGTTAAATTGTCACATTTTATTATTTTTGTTCTGTTTCTAAAGAAAAACATTATTTATATGAGCGTTACATACAAATCAAATATAATATTTCATTTGAATTGCTTCACGAATTCTTACTTTGTACTCTAAACTCAACATTAATAATACAATTTCCATGTCCAAAGTTCAAATTTTAGAAAAGGATTTTGTCATTTCCCAATTTGCAGCTATTTATAAGATATGTTCATGGAGACTACTTAGTATTCTAAAAATACTTAATCACCTAATTTTTATAAAGTCATTAAAAACTGATGTATTTTGTTGAGAAAGAGAAATACGAAAAGAAATATTCAATAATAGTATAAGTTACAACAAACTTTTTTTCTGATAAAAGAAAAACCATTTTCTGGTGAAATATCATTAAATCAAATATATATTACAAAAACCAATAGAATACATCCTCTCTAACATGCATTTGATGCCTTTTTTTAATTTGATTTGTTTCCTTACGTTATAAAAAAATCTGTGATTATTACCTTATTTTTTAATCTATCAATATTTTGTCTGACATATATGCAATTGAATATATTATTAAATATTGTACATTATTTTGATATATTTATTCTGCGCTTTATTTGGATTTTATAGCTGTATTACCTGGTACTTGTACCAACTTGGCAAATTCATTCAGATTCGCTGCCATGCTTTAGCGATACTTGGCATTCTATTGAGTGAGTATTATTAAACTTAACTATTTTCTCTATATTCTGTCAGAGAAATTCGCATTTAAAAAAGTGAATGAGTAACATAAATAAGTTATTATTGGATATTTGTAAATTGACAAAACAGTGAAATAATTGGGTAAAACAAGAAAGAAATTTATATTACCTAATAAAATTAAAATGATTTATGGTTATTTTTCTCTTTTTTTATAGTATCCGAATACGTACGGAAGCGTGATTTTGCAAAAGCTCATGAATGGATAATTTTCATGATATTTAGTGTTATTTAGATTAGAATACATGTATACAATTGTTTTGAGGACATTTTGACGAGTATTTTTGTTGGCTCTATAATAACGGCAAAAGAGTAACTTCGAGATATTTTTTTTCAAAATGTTGCTCCTTTTGTGAAAAATGATTCTATTATAATAATATTTTGCCTGTATATAGCTCGAACTTCTCTACAGAGGCTCAACTAAATTTTTGAAATATATATAACTTAGGGTTTATCCATATTTTTTACGACAACAGAGGGGAGCAATTTTTAAGAAAAACATAGATAATTATTTCAATGGGTTGGCAACTCTGAAAATAATGTGAATTTTCGAAACTCATAGTTGAACGCTTTGTAAAGGAGTCCTGAGCTATACACAGGCAAAATATTATTATAATAGAAGCATTTTCACAAAAGGAGAATATTTTGAAAAAATAATATTCTAAAGTTAATCTTTGCCAAAACTCAATGACATTTAAACTAATTTTATCAAATAGCCGTTAAACTGAGCCACATACATAACAGTCTAATTAAAATGACACACTAATATGTAATCATCCAGCTATACTTTTTTGAAATAAGTTCGAACGTAGTCGAGCCTACTTTAAAACTCATTTTTCAAATGGAAGAGTTTTTTAAATAAAAGCTTCGGCAATTTCCTCATCATTTATTAACAAAATTCTGAAGTATTTTGTGTGCATTTGGTGTCATGAAAAAAATATGAGTACTTATTCTAATGCTAAAAAATACATCTTTATGCGATGTAATCTATGAATTGATTATTACTATATCTATATTTTATTTACACAAATACTTATTCTTGCGATATATTATTTTATTAATTTTCCCAGATTTTTCCCAAAAAAATTTGGTTATACTAAATTGAAGTTGTAAATGAAATATATATAAATACATTTTTAAGTTATCCTGTGGTTAAGTAAAGGAACTCAAAAATTGAGGTATCAGCTCATATATTGTATTCAATTTGTTGCAACTCGGAATCATTGCTGGCCATCATCATCATCAGAATCATCATTAATATCTGATTAAAAGTTACACGATTAAAGTTGCTCCTCAATGCCACCGTTTTACACATAGGTAAGCGTATGCGGTGTAAAGGAGGGAGGGGGAAGAAAAGATACAAATAAGCAAATTTTATTCTGAAATAGTGTGACGGGGCTTTACCATGTTTTCCTACTAATCCTCTTGGGGGAAATTTTTGGGGGCCAGCTTTAAAATTTTTTTTTTTAAATCCTCTCAGGAAAAAACCTTGATATTCAAGATTGGTTAAGAAATGGAGTTTAAAAATTGCGGAAAAGGAGGAGAAAGGAAGCTGAGAGGTTTTGAAACCGTGAGCTAGGGTAAGGATAAACTTAAGGGGGTTTTTGAAGGGGCTTTAGCAAGTTAAAAAATTTTGACATAGGATAATTTCTTGAAAAGGGGTTTTAAATTTTCGTGCTTTTTTATACAGAATATATCCCCTAAAAAAATATCTTTCCTTCTTAGCGTAAACTATCTTTAGTATTTGTATTTTAAAAATAATAAATTGGGTTTTTTGGTAACGGGTCATCAATCATTACCCCCCAAATTGTCCCTAATTAAAAATTTTAGGTGGGGGTAACAATAAAATAAATCATTCAAAACAATGTCAAAGGTTGCATTCAAAAACCTTTAATTGTTTAATGCTAACAAACAAAAAAATGATTTTTGGGAAAGCGGATATTTTACCCCAGGGTAAATAATTATCAAAAAACACCAAACAATCTAAAAAGGAATACTAATTAAAAAAAGCCATTTCTTTCATGAAGAAAATACGTATTTACAGTCTGCTTTAATTTCTTTTTCGAAATTTATTTTTCATATAATCTGATCTTTATTAAATACTATATAATTTGACAGATGACACAAGTCTTTTCATGTTTTTTAAAAATTTTAAAAAAATTACTTTAAAATATTCAAAATAAACTTTTCTAAATGAATGAATTATAAGAATTTCTAAAAATATCCTAACTGATTGTGTTATGCCACCAAAGTTATAATTAGAGATTGCAATATTGGACCAAAAGTTCAAACCCGGGAATTTTTTTGATCTTTACCAGGATATTTTTTCGGGGAGTGAAAGAAAAGAAAGAAAAATTTTTTTTTAATTGGAAATTTTTTAGGTGGAAAAAAAAAAATAATTTTTTCTTAAATTATAACAGTATATAAAAAAATCACAAAAAAGTTAAGGAACATCTTATTTATTTAAATCACAAAAATGTATAAGTATCACTATTCAGTCTCTGGAACAATTAAAAATTTTCAAATTTGATCTCTTAAAAACATAATGCATCAATTGTTCTGTATGATATGCAAATACTCACCACTTTAACAAAAATATCGAAATATTACGCACTTTCATCGCAACTACAAACTTGTTTTCACAGATACAAATATAAGACTACGAATCCTGCGCCTGTGCAGTATTGCTCTAAAGTATAATAGGATAGTTTTGGCCTGTCCTCTTTGATGATTCACATATTTTATCACTTCTCTTGATTGTACGATGCAATTTTATATATTCAGTCTAATTAATTTCGCCAGTTAGGGTGACATAAAAATAAAAAAAATGTTTACTACTTTACTATGCTGGCAATTCCTGAACATATAATGGAGGAGACAATTTTAAAAAATTCTTATAAATACCGAAAAAACGATATTTAAACTTGTGAATACCAATATTACAAAATTGTACAAATGGCTCGTAAATGCCGGTATTGTAATCCCTAGTTATAATGTTTCTTTGTTAACATAATACATTCAAATAGATTATTTTTAGAATCCTTTATCCATAAATTTAAGTAAAACAGCTTAATGTAAAATATATCAGTCATTTCATTTCACTTTATGATAATAACAGCACTTTCTTTGTCAAAAAATCTCACGTATTCTTTTTCCTTTCTAGGGTTGTCTGACCTTTCTTCTGTACAAGCTGAAATGCATGGACCAATTTCAATTTCCTTTCTATACCCTTGGGTCTCATTGAAAAAGTAAGAGTGCATTGATCCTTCTCTCTTCCCAGCCATTTTCTATTTTTATTTCGAACCCGGTGATATTCAAAACATCCAGTTTGGAAAAGTACAGTAAAATGTTGACTATTTTTTTCCTGAGTACCATTTGATTTTTTTATGATGAAATATTTTTTTCCATTTTTAATTTTTTTCCTTTATTATGAAAAAAATGTTTGCGCGAGCGCGATAAAGGTATAAAATAAGTATAAATTTATCTAAGTTGTAAAGGAAGAAATTTTACATTTTAAATATTTCAGTATCCTATTTGTATTTAAATATCGCTTAGTATTTTTTGTTATCGTTTACTAAATTACTTTCATTGTATTTTTCATTTATAAATTTACCAAAAATATTATTATTTCTGTTATTATTAAGCATGAATCTATAAAATTTAGTTCTAATTACATCGACCATTGTTTATTATCAAATAAAAAATTTATTTTAAATTTTAATCCTAAGAAATTTGGAGCTTATACAATTATACCTGCAATTAATTTAATTAGAAATTCATCTAATCATTCAACAAAAACACGGGGTATTCAATAAAATTATTTTAAGCTTTCTAAATTTACTATAAATAAAATTTAGTAACCCATATCATGATTATCTAGAAATAAAGAATGTATGATACATAATAATAAAAAAATTCCATTCCTTTCTCAGCTATTTAAAAAAAATCAAGAAATTATTCTTAAATTTTAAAAATTTGTTCAACAGATTTATTGATAAGAATTTATGAAATGTTTATTAAAAACTTTTTTAATAAAATAATAACATCATTTCTGTTGACGATATTAACATTCTAACCAACAAAAATTCAGAACTTTGATATGTAATTAACTACTAATAAAATTAAACTTACTTTAAATTTATCATTAAAAAATAAAAAAAAGACACGAATTTATCAATTCCATATATAGTATAATGATTTTATCATGTTATTGGTATGCGAGTGAGAACTTTTTATGAAAATGTAAGAAACGAGTAACATAAAAAAAAAATCAAATCCTACTCACATCAACAAGGAAAAATTATATTTTAGTTACTTTTCATTAAATAATTACAATTATTATAAGTATGTATATACATATGACAGAATCACAATATTGTGGCAAAATAAAAATCGATTTTCCATGCAATTTTCCATTTTATTTATAGATATGGTGTTGGACTATATTATTTTTGTTTTTGTTTCTATTTATCCATTAATTAAATTCAATTATTCCAATAAAATAGTATAGTTAAAAGAAATAACATTCTCAGAAACTAGACCATCCCAGGTGGGATTCGAACCCATGACCTTTGGATGAGAAATTCATTGCGCTACAGGAACACAACGAGTGATTTTCCTTTTTATATATGGTGTTGGACTATTATTTATGCTTTTACAATTTATTCATTAATTAAATATAATTAATGAATTAATATTTGAGAAAACTGTATTAACATCAAGTATTATCCACAACAAGTTTAAAAAAATGTATTTGAACTTAGGGATGAATAAAAAGTAATTTCTTAACGATTGAAATGTCAAATTTTTGCACATTTAACACAGTTACACTTTTCCAAATTTTTCAATTCATAAATTATAATTGTGAAATTAAATCAAAATATGATTTTTAGTGAAATCAAGACTATGGTTTAAGTCATCTTCACTAAATTTTCTTTATATACATATATTTTATTCTTTAATGCATGTAACTTCATATCATTAGTTTTTCTAAAAGGCGTCCAAACTCGTTTCTCGTACATATCTTCCTATGTTAGCATATACCTCGGAAAACTGCAAGTAATTCATATTTTGTACCTGAATCCATAAAATAAGTTTTCTGATTTTTTTCTCACATTCCTTTCATTAGTTCTATCTATTTTTAGTTCTCTAACGATGTTTCAAAATGTGTTAAATCTTCAAAACTCAAAATAGTTCTAAGGATTCGGCAGGGAATTTGTGATATTCTTATACACAAGGTATATTAAATAAAATAAAATTCCTTTAAATATTTTTAAGAAACGTTTTTTCCAACATTAGTTCTTTGAATTTTTAATATTGATCATTTTTTTTTCTAATGGGCTGCAAATTGGCAAATAATCCTTTCAGGGACATCTTAAGCCTTCTTGAGGCCCTGGGAACCTACACAAAAGTAGGCATTTAACCCCTATACAAAAGTAGGTCCTTGCTCTCTAAGCAAATTTAGGCTCCACAAATCACCATTAAAAGAAGACAGTACATAACCTAATTTGTCAAAAATTCACCTATTAACAATAACTCGAAACGAATAGATGTGCATGACTTATGATCGCACAAATCGGCTTGACCAGCTGCTGCCTTTTGACTGAAGGAGTAATGATGAAGTATGGTGGTAGTCATAGACCAGGGGGCGAACCTTTAAAGGTCAACGTGCCATTTTTTGCTAAAGAAGTGCTTAATGAAGTATAGACGACGTGCCGTCAAATAATTTTAACTTGTGATTGTTGGGAAATAATAAAACTACATACCAACAACCCAAAACTATTTACTACGAAAATATACCTTTTGTTCTGTATAGTTATAAATGTTTTAGTTATACGTGTAATTCAAATTAAAGAGTAAAATTATTGAGATTTCTGTTGTTGCATATTGTGTGTGTGAACAAATAACTTATATTAGGATTGAAATATTATACTTTATGTAGAATACATGCTGAATTGGAGTCACCTGCCAAACGGTTTCTAAGCAATAAATTATTTTTGCTGTGGTTCACTTTTTTTTTGGCAAGAGGGTTTACGATTTCTTTCAAAATACCGTTTAACAGACGATATTCTGCATACCACTATTCCAGAACATAAAACACACACTGCTTTGTCACCTTTTCTAGTAATTCCATGTTTCTCGGTCCATCAAATTTGAAATTCTCTGTTACGCTTACTATCTTACACTTTTTGTTGTTTTGCCGAACTAGCCATATTAAATAATAGTTAAAATCGTTAAATATAACACAGATAAACTTTAAAATACAGTTGTGTCAATGAAATTGATTATGCTATGCGTAGACAAACTTTACATCATAAGCAATTGTAATCTACGACGAAACTAAGACAATACAATAACAAACAATGTGGTCTCCTCCCCTATCACGTGTTTGTTCGTAATGCTTCATAGTGAACTTTGATCACTGGCGTGCCAAAAATAATGTGTCGCGTGCCATCAATGACACGCGTGACACTGGTTCGGCCATCTAGGCCTAGGCCTATACATGGAAGGTATTCATGACATGTAACCAGTTGACATATCATTTCGGAGAATATAACTGGAAAAAAATTTGACTGTTGACATTATTCAAATCATTACCTTTTTAAGGCTGAGTCAAGACCGAGACGAGTCCCCCACTGTGACTGTGACCCTGGCCGGGTACCAGTAGGCTCCTGCATTAAGACATCCCTGAAGCCTTTGCGCACACGGCAATTCCTCAAATAATAGTGCCATTTCATGATGCCACTATCTAGTAGCGGCTGTTGCCACTAAACGTTGACGCTTGAATAAATTATATAGATCATTAATTTTTGGAAAGGAGCAATGTGCATAACAGAATGTTGAATGAATGGTTAATTACACAGAAAAGGCAATTTAAAATATTTTCATAATGCAAGCAAATGAAATTAAGCTAATGAATTGGACTAAAGGCTGTTTCAAATGGAACTAACCTCTTCATTTGTAAATGCGATTAGGAATCTTTTTATTACCTTGATCATTGATTAAGTTATTGATGTTCACAAAGTTGCGTTTTGATTTTATGTATGTACACTTATGTCCAAAATCAAGGACAAAAACATAAAATCTGTGAAAATTCGTGAGCTTTTCTCAGTTGTTAATAAAATCTAAGGAAGAAAATAGTATAACGTACTTTAAATATCTTTCCTCCAAAGGTTCGAAATTCGATATCAGCTTTCCTAAAATTTCTACAATGGTTTAATGAAAAGAGAAATAAAAACTGTAACATTCTGCACCTACATTTCATGTTCTACAAAAAAAAAATTACACAGTCTAAGTGAATGAAATAAAACACACACACAAAAGAAATGCATTTACACAGTCACAAGTTGAACAACAAAAATGTTCGTTCCAGATTTTACGCTTCGTTCGCGGCAGCTGTGTTACCACGAATTCGGCAAAAAGACATACTACAATGTGACAAAGAATATAGCAACATAACAATATGGAAAAGATTTAACTGTGAATTAAGATACGGGATATGTACCAAAAAGTGGGCAATTATGAATCAGAGATAATACATTTACTTCAGAGAAAGTCAGTCTAATATAAAGTATAACAACCACTCGCAATGATATATAAGCCTATGAATGAACTATCATACTGTTTAGGAAGGTGTTAATATAAATGTTTTGTGGCAACAAAGCCCATTTTTCTAAAAGAAGTTTAATTCCTGGGGGTCTTAGGAGACTAGCAACCCTACAAATTGGCTCTTATTAAATATTTTAGAGAATAAACGATATTTCCTAACTTTACATTAAAGAATTTATCAAAATAACTTTTTGTATAAGTATGCATTTTTTTTTAAATATATGTGGATCATTATTCACGACTGATCAAAGGTCATCCTTATAACTCTAAAAATGAAATAAAAGATAAAATTAAATTAATTTTTATACTATTTTAATTGTTTATATTATTTAATTACTTGATTATTTTTAACAATGAATTGAAAAATATATATAAATCTCTAAATCACAAAAATAAAATTCCATACTTTTTTGTAATTTTTGCCTCGTATTTTCCATCTGAAAATAACTCTTTTGGATGTAATCAAAATTTTTGAAGAATGTAACAGTTTAATTTTTCTTTTCGCTATATTTTTTATAGTGATTAGTTTTATTATCAATTGACTTATTAACACATAAAAAAATCTCACTGATATTAGTAGTAGCATTACACGGGCTCTAAAGAGGTACTTATTAAGAAGTAGTGTTTTGGAAGTCAAAACATCAGAAACATATTAAAATAATAATAATAAATTAATATCACAGTTTTTAGAGAATTCTTAAAACAAAAAACCCCATTAATCTAAGCATAAAATTATCGAATTAAAACAGCTCATGCGAGGGACATTCAAAAAAATCAAGTATACGTTGATTTATACCGTACGACAAAATCTCATTAAATTAAAAGCGACAAATTATTCTTAATGATTTTGCAATAAAATATTCTTATTTTATAAAGATCTTATTAAATGGTTTTATATACTTTTTCATTATTTATGAAATATTTTTGTTTGATTTAATATGCTAAAAATATATTGACAGCCGTGATAGATTTTTATTGTTACTAGCTGTTTCCTCTTTGGAATTCTATTATACATGGCGTTCCCATTCGTTTACTGAATTAAACTTATTTTTAAGGGAAAGAGGTTCTAAGAGAAGGGATTATCTTTAAGGAGGATCATGATTTTCTCTTTATTAGCAGGCGTTTTATCTTGTGAAGTGTTAAAACTTTTGTTTAAGTGTGTCTTCTCGAATCAGGTCAAAGTCTCCTTGATCAATATATGAGCGAAAGAATCTTGAAATTCATAACTATAACTTGAAGCTATTGCTGTTAACCTTCTTTTTGTGAAATTTTTATTGTATTACATCATCATCTAGAATTCTTTATATCTGTTTTTGTTTAATGAATTCAATCCCTTACGTTTCACATATGAATGTTAATACGAATTGCTTTCATGCCTTTTAATATTTAATTATAATTCAAGTTTTTAAAACTAAGTTTTCTATTTTAATCATTATGATTATTTTATTGTTTCATTAGAAGCAAAACTGTATTATAGCAACTAAATTTAAATAAATTGGCTTTATAGAGAGAAAATTTAAAACGAAAATCTTTACCATATATTTTGTGATAAGATGAGAATGTTTGGAAATTTTTTGAAGAAGCTCGCCTTATATAAGAATCCACTAACCTAGCAAAATAAAAAATAAAATAAAAAAATAGTTTAGGAAAAAGGGATTACTGAAAAGTTTTTGCTGGCCATGCTCTAGCCATTTTAATTATTTAACTTTTTGAGTGCTTTGAATGGATCTTTTTAAAAAAAGGAAGAAAAAAAAGTCACATAAACCCTTCAGTGTCAGTGTCAAAATAGGAGTTTCCGAAACAATTTCAAAAAACCACGTTCACTCATTGAGATGTCTGAATTTGTAGTTTGAAAACAGCCACGTACACATTTCTCTTCCCATTTATTTTCAAAATAAAACATTGATGCAGAAAGAAAGATTATATCAGATAATATACAAGGTAAAAACGTGATAGCTTCAGACAGGGTTTCTAGACATACAACTATCAGCATTGGCGTCTGGCGTTTTGCTTTGCAGCAATTTTATTGGGAAATATTTGACCTACTTTACTCACTTGGCAACATTTTTAATCTCAAGGCAATATATTTGAAAATTCCAGGAACTTTTTTTAACTAGGCTTACATACGGAGTTCAGATTTTGAGCACATTTTTTAAAGAAAACGGGTTCTCGATTAAATGTAATATTGTCTTACATTCGGAAGTATACTGTAGTTTACCTATCTTATAAAAGCTTATCAAATTGATAAAATATACATTTTTTATGTATATTTTTGAATGTAAAAGTTTAAGTTAAAGCACTAAACCTAATGAACCGTATCTATATTTCAGAAGAAAGTATTTCATTCATTGAAAAACGTCCGGATTTTTATTTAGATTTCATTAAGAATTTAAAACTTTCTTCGTTTTGGTTTTCTTCTTACAAACTGCTCCTATTCTTTGAAAAACACAGGAACACGTCGAATCATTCTAATAAAACAGGAAAACATGTAAAAAAATCGTCTTTTCTTTGTGGTAATCAATCATGGTAATTTTTTCCCTCTTTAATTCTGTAAAAGGAGTGCTTTGTCTAAAAGAGGCAGGAACTGAAAGACAATTTTTTTTTTATCTTGGAGCGTCAATCTAAATTTCATTTTGTAGAAAATGAAAAAAAAAAAATCATTGTCGGAAGGATCCATTATTCAAGATATGGAATATGGAGGATTTTCAGAGCGGAAACTTTTGATTTTCCGATATCTCTTTCCTGAATTTGAATTTCTGAAAACAGAATAGTTAGAGCTTAGTTTTGTGTTTTTATTTAATCTAAATGTTCGGAAAACTCGTCAAATACGTGAAGGTTTCCTTACAATCGTAAGAAGAAAGATCGAAAGAGTATACTCAAATGTACTCTCCGACAAGGGGTAATATTACTGAATTCAATAAAATTCTTCGTAAGAAGCATTTTTTTTTTTTAAAATTCTTTTTAAAGATATGGTCAAGAATTTTACATTTGAATTTGAATGATTAAAGGTGTAATCTTTTGTGAGGTTGTTTTTTAATGCTATTGGGTGTCGTTGATTCAGTAGCATTTGTCTTTTGAGTGTTTAAAGGCGTTTTAAATTGTGCTCTAATAAAAGGAATACAAACTTTAAAATATTAACTGTATATTAATTAAATGAATGGAAAAAAACATATAATGTGAATAATATACAAATGAAACACTTTTCCTAATATACGAGCTTTTTTAGGCGTAAAGATGTTTTTTTATTATTATTATATTGAAAATTATTTCCATTAATTAACTTTTGTATTATTATTCCCGAATTACACCTAAAAATATAATTTTTTGTTTTTTAAAAATTTTTTAATACGGCATAAATGTGGTTCGGCAATAGTTTTGGTATATATGTGCATTTAAATTTTTCTTGATAAATATATATTTTTTAATGTTTTCTGAATGAAAAGCTAAAATGCTCCAAAATGAAAGTATTTGGAAACGCATAATAATGTTTATAACTTAAATTGCGTAACTGCAGTTAAATAATTATAACTGAAACTTATAAACTCAGGTTTGTGAATTCTCAAATATTCGTGAAATTCTTCAACACCTAACAAATTGAATTGCTAATTTCTTCATCCACTCTTTACAAATTTCTCATAAATTACTGATTCAAAATAATCTAGATAGAAAATTGTAATTGATTATTAGCTGTGTTTTTCTCTTATTACATTTCAATTAATGTTTTTTTTTTTAAATTATCGGATTACACGACTATTTTATAATAGTACATTAATTTATCATTTCCTCTTCACATCTAAAGTATGATAGATAGTTCCAACATTTGATAGCTTTAAAATTGGTTTTGAGCCAAAGTATACTTTGTAAGATAATGTAGCAAATTATCGGATATAACCCTTTTTAAAAACCTTCTGGGGGAAAGTCAAAGAAAATGAGTTTGTCATTCCCGATAAATCGTGAACTGATGTGGTATGATAATTATAAAGGAAAGTACAAAAAGTGTTTATATATCTGTAACATAAGTGTCATCTATAAATAAGACATTACAAATTTTTTAGCTCATTAATGTAAGATATCATGGTTCAAAGCTATTTTGCATATGTTTAGTATGACTTTAAATTTCATCACCATCATATCTAAAAAAACCACTCGTGGGTGGGGCCCCTTTAAAAGATTCACCCAAAAAGACCTCTTTTTTTTCTTTTTTTTCTCCAAGTTTTCTGGGTTTCTAAATTCCCAAAAGCCCGATTCCGCTGGGTACCCTATTTAAAACCTCTTTTTTATTTTTGAATCCCAATGATTTTTGAACTGCAGTATTTTTTGACAACATTATCATCTGGCATTCAATTATATGGGCCACCCAATTCATTCTATTTTTTTTTATGTATTTAATGATGCCCCGGGTTCTTTATAAATCCTATATAATTCAAAAATTGTATTTCTTCACGAGCTATTTTTTTTCGTTTACATCCCCAAGTATATTTGGGAAGTTTTTTTTCCTCCCAAAAGTCCCATTCGTTTTTTTTTCCTTTTTTTTGTTAAAAGTCCTAGTCTCAGATGCAAATGTCAGAACTGGTCTAATAAGAGTTTTTTAAATTAAAAATTTTATGTTTTTTGTGAAAGAAATTATGATTTTAAAAATTTCCTTAGTCCGTAAAAAAGCTTTATTTGCCAGGTATAATCGGTTCTGGATTTCATGAGATATTCTGTTATCACAGTTAATAATTGATATCAAGAAGGTAAAACTTTTAACTGTTTCAAATTTATTTGAATTTTTTTAAAAAAAGGTTTGGGAATCTGTCTTTTAAAAATTTCATATATTTAGTCCTTTTTTTCATTTCTAACAAGATCCATTTGACTTCCTGCAGTCTTAAGGGCATTGACTATCATAATGTTATTTTTCTTTAAGGTACCCGCCCACTTTTCGGAACCATGTTTTTAAAACACATAAATGGATAATTTTCATGATATTTTTTGACACTTAAGATTAGAATAAAATGTATAAAATTTTGTTTTTATAAGGACTTATGAAAAAAAAATTATTTAAATGCAAAAGCAAAAAATTTAAATTTAAAAACCCCTTTTTTTCCAAATGTTTTCCTTTTTTTTAAAAATTTTTCCCTATTGTATTAATATTTTGCCTGTATATAGCTCGGGAAGCTCTGTACAAAAGGGCTCAACTTTTGATTTTGAAAAATTAAATTATTTTTAAAAGGTTACAACCATTTGAAAAAATTATCGGCGTATTTTCTTAAAATTTCCCCCTTTTTTCGTAAAACAGGGAAAACCCGGGGCTTCCGAGATATGCATTTTTAAAAATTCTAGTTGAGCCTCGGGCCAGGGGCCGGGAAGGCTATTACAGGCAAAAAAAATTAATATAAAAAGGGCTTTTTTACAAAAAAAGGGGAAAAAATTTTTCTAAGTTTTTTTCCAAAATATTGTTTTAAAATTTTTGAAAAATTTAAAAATTAACATGTATTCTTCAAAGTGACATAAATTCAAAAAATTTACCCCATTTACCTTTTCCAAACCCACTTGGGGCCGAATAAAATCCCTTTAAAATCTAAAATTAAATTTAAAGGTTTTTTAAAAGGAAAATATTCCTTTTTATTTCTGAGACATAAATAACTCAATTTTTTTTTGAAAAAAAAAAAAAATAAAATAAACATTGAACTAAAAGAACATAATTTGGTTTAAGACATGAGAAGTTTCAGACTCCAGCTATTGAAAAAACACTCTGAACAGCACATAAAAATAAGCAATGCATCATATTATTTGGAAATGTATTGAATATTTTTATTCAATTATAAGCTTATTTCGATTTGATAAGTCAATATTTTGTTACTTGCTCTGAAGAAAATTTGCTCTTGAAGGATATAATAATAATTTTTTCGAAACTTTTATTTAAATTCCTCATTTGAAAAAAATTTTTTAAAACTTCTCAATGTTATTATTTGTGTAGAACTTAAACACTAATTAATCACCTTCAGATATTTTTCACTTCCTTTGAGCAAATGTATACACAAATGGGAATCTAAATACTAAATTATATATATCTATCTGTCTGTATATGTATATTTATATATTGAAAATAAAATTACTACAATGAATTCCTAAAATTATATACACTTAGAAAAAATATCAGTTTCAATAAATTACCATTTTGAAATTATTTGTGTACTGTTACCAAGGGTAGAGCTGCAGATGTTTAAAAAAAAAGTCCGAAAAGAAGTGTGTTTTTGGTTAGTTATTATATGATTCTATTTCATATATAATAAATAAATATATATATTTGTAAGCTTATTTTAATATACTTGTAGGTGACATGTGTGTCTTTAAAAAATTTAGAAACTGGAATTTCGATATAAAGTCAATAACTGAACCTTTTTTTAATTGCAATAAATAAAGACAAAAATAGACTTTACGTATGTATTAGGATAATAAATAGGACGATAAAAAAAAACTCATCTCTGCATATTCTACATTTAACGTTTCTTCGGCTTCTTTTAAAAAAATAATGATACAGATTTAATAATAAAACATTTCTAATTTCAATGAATTGTATAAACATTCTAATACGATATTCTTTCCTAAGTTGAATTAATTAGACGACAACAATGCTTCTTAATATATTTTGTAGTTAATTGGAATCAAGGGAAAAATATATAAAAAAAAATGATAAAAAATATCAGTTATTTAAATCTTGATACAAACTAAATATCTACAAAGTTTTGATACTCATAAGGTAAAAGAGAAGTTCTCTAGATTAAGAATGTTAAAATTTTAAATGACAGCTGAGAATATAGAACTTTTAATTCTATATTTTATTTTTATTTATTCAACATTAAACAATCAATAGGAAATATATATAACATATAAAGAATTTCTTAACTTAATATTGAACATTAATTAAAATAGTTTAAAGATTTAAATTAAATTTATTTATACTTTTTTTATTATACGATAAGAAAATTTAGACAAAATTCTAGAAATAGTATAAGAGATATTTTCGCCTCAAAATCAATATATTGTTTGATAGTACTCGAAATATTTTATTCATAACCAGAATTCAACATTATGCACCAGCAAAGAATGAAACCGACGAAGAAAGAAAAAGGCAATAAAATGCGAAACATTTGGATCTGTCTAGAATGATATGAATTTATGACATGTTCTTTGAGCAAATTGATATTTTAATACAAAAATTTGCAAGAAAGTTCTAACTAAAAAAATAAAGATAATTATAAAATAACTAGATATTCAATAAGCCAACAGAGAAGACTAACCGGATGCTATGAATGAAATTAAATGTATATGAAGATATTTAATCCCATGTTAAAAAAAAAAATCGAGGTAAGATAATTAATTCTATAAATTATTAAATACAGGATTATTAATTTTGTATGAATGATTTGATTTTTATTTATTATACACTCTGAAGCAACTTGAAGGTTATTGGGGACATGTCTCGCAATTCTGTGACACATTTGGGTTAGTGACCAAACTTCCATACCACGCCAACAGGAGGACTTTGAGCCTCAACAGCCTCTGAGCCTCTTCCTTTGCACCAGTTTCTCTCTGCGGCGGATCTATAGGGACAATCGGACTCAAACTCGCGTCTTGACAGTACTGGCCAAGACCATGACTACTCGACTCCACGCGGGAACAATTTTATACGAAACACCTATTTATTACAGAAAATGCATCTTTAGAATTTAAAATATTGTATATGTTATTTATATTTAGAAATAATATATTTGAATTGAGTTATATTTAAAAAGGCCTATTTTATTTCAAGTTAGCTGAAAGTAAAAACGCAAATTTCCCAAAAAGGGGTATATTTTCGCTACCAAAAGGCCCAAATGTTTTGGTAATATAGAGGCATTTTAAAGGTTTCTTCCCAAACCTGGAGGAACTAAGATAAAGTTCAACAATTTATTTTAGCAAAGTATCCAAACCTTTGAACCGTCTAGAACTTTTATGTATTTCTCAAAGAACAAAATAGTATTCAGCTTGGTGATCATATATTTTAAGTAAATTTGTTTAGCTTAGATCGACTTGCTGAACTTTAGTGAATCTATCTTTTTATTTATTATTTTTTTACAAGAGAAAAAAATAAATCTTTAAAAACAATGCAAAATTCATGAATGTATTAAAAATGGAGAAGAAAAATAAAATTCATTCTCATGCATTTGGTATATTTGTTGAATTTCTTATCTCATTTTTAACGACTAATGAATGAATCTGGGAAATTTTACATTCCTTTTACATTCATAAAATATAAAATCTAAAAAATTTTTTTTGGAAAAAAAATTTTGGGTTTTAAAATTTTTTTTTAAGTTATTTGAATTAAAAAATTTTTTTAAACAAAAAAAAAATTTTAAAAAAATTTTATTATTTTAAACCAAAAAAAATGTTTAAAAATTTTTATTCCAATTTTTTTCAATCTTATGGGGGAGGGAAAAAGATTGGAATTTTTTCAAAAAAAGCTGTTAAAATTTAAAAATAAAAAAAAGATTTTAAATTTTTTTAAAATTTTGAAATTTTTAAAATTTAAATTGTGAAATTTTAAATTTTTTTGGAAATTAAATTTTTCCCCAGTTTTTTTTCCCCCAAAAATTTTGGGAAAAAAAAAAAAAATTATTTAAATTTTGTGTTAAAAAAATTTTTTTTTTTAAAATTTTACTTGAAATTTTTTTTAATTAAATGCATACTTTTAAAAAATTAATTTTGCTTTTTAAAAATCAAAATTTTTTTCTTTTCCCCCTTTTTTAAAATTTTTAGGGAAAAAAAGTGTTTAAAAAATTTTTTTTTCCCCAAATTTCTTTTAAATTTTTTAGTAAAAGAAATTTTTTATTAAAATTAAAAAAAATTTTAAAAAAAAAAAATAAAATTTTTAAAAAAAATTTTTATTGTTAAAATTTTAAAATTAAAAAATTTTTATTAGAAAGGGAAAAGTTCGGTTTAAAATTTGTTTTTTTTTACAAATTCTTTTCCCAAATTTAAAAAACAAAAAAAAAAGTGTTTTAATTTTTTTTTATTTTTAAAAAAATTTTAAAAAATTTTTTTTAAAAAAATAAAAAATTAAAAAAAGGGTTTTTATTTTTATTTAAAATTAAAAATTTAAAATATGGAAGGGAAATTTAAAACCCCCAATTTTTGTTTTTTCAAATTTTTTAAAAAATTTTTAAAACAAAAAAATTTAAAACCCCCTTTTTTTTTATTTTTTTTTAAATTTAAAATTTAAAAAACTTTTTTTTAAAAAAAAATTTTTTAAAAAATTTTTTTATTTTATTTTTTAAAAATTTAAATAATAAAAAAATAATTAAAAATCTTGGACCCAAATTTTTTAAATTTTAAAAACATCAAAAATTTCAAAAAATCCCTTTTTAAAGGTTTTTTAAACAAATTTAAAAATTTAAAATTCATTTTTTGTTCTTGAAAAAATTTTTTAAACCCCATCCCAAAATTTTTTAAAAAAACCTTTTAAAAAAAAATTTTTAAAAATAAATAAAAAAATAAAAAAAAATTTAAATACTTTTCCTTTTTTTTTCCCAAAAAAATCATCCTTTTTAAATAAAAAGTTTAAAAAATACCTGACCCTATCACCGAATTTTTAAAAAACCCCCTGGGACCACCCCTTTCTTTGACCCCCCCTTTTTTAAAACACCCCAAAATTTAAAAAAGGGGGTTTTTTTTGGAGGGGGAAAAAAAGGAAAAAGAAAAAAAAATTCAAAATGTCGGGCCAAATAGAATGCTTTTAAAATAAAAAGGGGGAAAAAATGTACCCTTGGGGGCCTCACCTTCAAACCCCGGAAACCCTTCCCGTAAAAGGCAAAAACCCCCTTCCCTTTTGAACAACGGGGGCCAAACCCTTTTTTGGGAAAGGAAGTGGAACAGGGGAAAAAGGGAAAAAGAAAAAAAAAATCAAAATGTCGGAGACAGAGAGGTAGAGGATGCGTTGGTCAGAAGATAAAAGTGGGGAGGGTAGAAAAAGACTAAGTATCCCTCTGATGCGCAGGCCATCACGCATGTGCGAACCCAGCGCCACCTGCAGGTTCCTGTCCGAGCAGCGCAGAGAAACGCATTCCAGGCGTAGTAACAATCGGAGGTGCCACGGGCTTCTACTTAAAGAGGAACGGCACGTGGAACAGCCGTAATAATACGGTAACTGGCAGCTGGGTTAAAGAACTCTAGGATCGGCTCTCGAAGTGGCCGGGACTGAATAGACCATACGGTAGACCAGTTCCCATGTTAATATATTTCTTATGTCGTCTACGGAAAATCAGCAGCTATTTATCTTTCGTGTTTAAGATATATTAAGTTGTTCGAAAATTTTACGGATGAACTTTGTTGGATTTCGGTAATCAGTTCTGGAACTTAGTCTAGACGTCTGTGTTGGACACAGCTGGACTTGTTAGGTCGAAAGCGCAACTGGTTGAACGTTAGCAACTGAAAGCCTCACAGCGTTCTCGACTTTGATTTAGACTAAAAACTTCAGACAATTTTTTTTTCGAAAAGTGATGATTCAAAATATCGCAATGATCTATTTCAGAACTTTGGACAAAAAATAATTATATTTTATTTTAAAAATTGTGACTTTAAAAATCGCATTGCAATATCTCACCATTCTCGTCTGCACGTAAAATATATTTCATGACTAACTCTAACTTCAATTAGTTTTCAACTTCATATATTTTTACTGAATGTATTCCATATATCCGATATGAAATTTTAAGCGTATATTAATTAAACTTATAGAAACTAACTATTTCAATTACGCTGAAATAAAAAAAGAGCAAGATAAAAAAAACTAACCATTTACGTAAATATTACTTTAACGTGCGTAACTATTTGAAAAACTTCTTCAATTATATATCTAATCATCTTAAGAAAAATGTTTCAAGCATCAAAAAACTTAGAACTTATCTTTTACGTTCATGTAAATTTCGCCGGACACACATCAGTAAGTAATATACATCAAACTGAGTTGTGAAGTTAACAAATATTTCCCACCACAAGAAAGTCGATGAGAACAAAGTTTCGAAGCCAAAAACGATGGGAGATTTGTGAAGCATTGACAAGATCTGGCGCCAAGTCGGAAGTCGAAGAACAACAAAAATTTACTTAAAAGATTCCTGTCTCGACTCCAAAATATTGGACGTTTTTCAAGGAAAGTCATAAAGGACTGTCTGGAAGGTTTTTCCATCATCTGGCAACGGGCCTAAAGTAGCCAAGGGGAAGATCGAGAAGAATCCTGGAAGGAAAAAAAAGAACATTTGCAACTGAGGGAGAGTGACGTTTCCACCGGCTCTTTGCAGTCCAGCGAAAGGTGCTTCGGAAGATGAGGTGCGACGGTAGAAAGGTAAGAATTTTTATTTATTATTTTTTTTTCTTAGTTTTCTGAAGGGTTAAAACAGAGATGGGATCTGCTGAGAAAATAATACTTCTTGGTGATGCTATGATGTCTTTGAAGTTTGAAATTTTGAGAAAGTGATATGTATCAAACGATTTTTAAAAAGGAATCAATTTAGGAATGGCTCCAATTATTTCACTAAAACTTATAGAATAAATTTAACTCCACGTTTTCCAAATTTTAAACATTTTTGCAGTTTCTTTGGCTTAACTGCATAATGATTTGCTTTCTCTAGCAAAAAAAATTAACGAGTCGCAAGTTTGGTCCTTAATGTTCATAAAGTAGTTAGTTTTATCAACAGTCATGAACATGTCTTTCTGCTATCATTTTAAACAAAAGATGAACCGCGAAAACTTAGTTTCAAGTGTTAAAAGTTACTGCTTAAATGGTTGTTTTTTCTCTTTTTTTTAGAAATGGTAATTTTTTTTTAAATAATAAATTTAATAAAAATTATATATTATTGTGATTTTCAATTTCGCCATAGTTTATGGCGGTAAATAACGCAAGTTGTATCTTTTCTGTCTACTATATTATTAGTATCCAAGTTAATATGTAATCCATAAGGTGAGCTTTAACACAAGCTTATGATTTACGTTTTCATAAGATATAATTTCATAAAAATCATGTGGATTTAACAAAAATAAGTTTTATTAATATTCCTGTAATAGAATATATATGATTATTGCCATCTTCATAAGTTTAAAATTTTGAGAACATATTAAAATTAAGTTTTTAAAATGGAAATGTATTAAATATCTAAGATATGTAACACATATTTAAAACAAATAAATAGGTTTGTATGCTCATTTCCAAGTAGTTTTTAGTAGTCGGTGTACGTAAAATTATTGAATATAGAACTTTATCTTGAGAATATCATTTTTTTGTATTTAATGAAGTAAATTAGAGAAATGTAATTTTTTCCCCCTCCTAAAATATCAAATTTGATAAATCCGGTTCATAAACTTATAAATCATTTATGACAGTTTCAACTTCACACAAAAACAATTTACTTATATTGACTCGTAATAGAACTAAAATATATATATATAAAACTATTTTCAAAAAAAGTAAAAAAAAAAAAATCTTACAAAAAAAAATTAGTTGGATAAAAATTATGCTTAAGAAGAATACGCATAAATCTAGTCGCCAATGTAAAATTTGAAAATAAAAATTTATATTTCTAGTCAACTTTTACTTTAATAAATGTATAAGTACGAAATTCCTTAATTGAACTATTTGATGTGTTTAAATTCAATAAGAGTCAGTTAATAATCAGAACCATTTTTATAAATTTGCTTACATTAATCTTTTTCTTTTATACGCAAATTTTAAGAAATAACAAAAAAAATTATTACTAATGGAAAAAATATTTGTTTTGTTATGAATAAAAGTAAAATATGTTATATTTAAGAAGCGTTTGGTATAAGTAAAGCTTTTTTACACTGTTTTGTAATTAATTTCAAAATATGTAATGGTTGAAATACAAAGGAAGAATCTTCTGTCACTTTTGTTATAAATGTGATATGTAAATGCTAATTTCAATATTTCTTTCCAGTTTAAGTTCCTAACACTAGATTTTTTACTAGAGAAATATAAAAACAAAGAAAATTAGATCGTTAAGTAATTCTCTCAAGAAACTAACTCAATCGCAAAGCATAATGGGAAAAAATATTTTTTTAATTACAGTTTGAATCGTTTTGTTATATAAAAGCTAAACTATTTTGTATAAAATAGCTCTTAAAAATACGTGGCACTAAAAACGATAAATTTTGCAGTCTATATTAAATCATTAGACGGTATTGCAGTATCTTCTAATGATGCAATGTATTATTTAAATCATTAGAAGATATTACAACTAAGAAGCAGAAATTCCCAGAATTTTAAGAAACATCAAGCTTTCTTTTTTTTTTTTTTTTTTTTTGAAAATTGCAGCTGTTTTTTTTTTTTAAATATATTACTTGAGAAATCAAAATATCTTTTTTTTTATAATTATGTGAAATGTTCACATAATTGAAGTGATGAACAATTTATTTCCACTTTCTCTTACTGGCTGCAAAATGAATTGAAAGGAGAAAGAAAAACGTATTTTTTATCATAAGCAAAATTATTTGTGTTTTTTTTTTTAAATTTTAATATGAAAAAGCCCTTAAAGGCAGTAGGGGGGTTTTCCCAATTTTTAGATTTTTTTTTTCCCTTTTTAGAAACTAGCTTGAATCACCGAATAATTCGAAGAAAAATCAACGAGGCTGTACTATAAATGTATTTCATTTTAGGCATTAATTCGTGTGTATCATTTTAACTCATAAAATTTTTCAAGTTATTTTACATTGAAAAAAAAAGATCTTTTAAAAGAAGCATTTTAAAGCAGAATTTTTTCCCCCAAACCCTTTCCCCAAAATGAGTTTATCTTCTGATCTTCAAATGTCCTTTCAGGTACCTTCGAGAAATTCATATTCAGCTCCATAATTCTTTATATATTTTTAAATTTATTATTTCAACATAAACCAAACGGTCGAATGGTTAAGTAAAATTGTCATTTCCGAATTTTGAGCATAAATTATATTTTTTGCATGATTTCGGGTAGGGGTCGGTTGAATATCTGGAGAGGAGAACTGTGCTGTCAGTGAAACAAGATAGCGAAGGTATCGGAGAGCCATTTATATGTTTACGCATGCGCATTGAGCGGGTGTTCCCTCTTCCTCCCATGATCGCTATCAGTACCTCGATCAAGACTTTCATGCTCAAATTAATACTTTTTTTCATGCTCAAATTATTATTTATCACACACAATAGCATTTTCTATTCCTTCAAACTAACTAAGAAGTGCTGAAGATATTCTTATTCCTGTGGGGCTCATTGCAAGAACTACTAATGTCAAAATGTAGCAATGTTGGAAAATAAATTTCAGGTTTGGAGAAAAACGCCAAAATACCAAAAATACTTTAATCTAGGGACTTTTTTTATGCACTAATAATTAAAATTTACTTCTTTTGTTCTTATATGTTAAATGTTTGGAGGTTTATTTGGAGGATAAGTAACTTATTTCGTTTTCATATTAAAATTGGCATCTGTTGCCTTTGCATTAAGTCTACCATCTTTTAGTAAAGTTATTTAGATTTTTCTGGTCAAGATGCTGAGAAGATCCATGCAGAAATATATATGGTAAAAAAACCGAATTTTTTTTTTTTTACTGGGCTTTTTGAAATGTTTACTTTTTCGTCCTCCTAAAACCTTCTTTATTTTTAGTTGTTAATTGTAGGCATAATTATAAATTATTTTTTTTAAGTTATTTCTTACTTTTTTTTATTTGATTCACAGAAAAGAGCAATTTTTCTAACGAATACTTTGAACGAAATATTATGTGAGAATAAAAAGCGAAATTTTTTTTTGCGTCACAATCAAGGGGGGCCCTACCAAAAATTTAGAGGAAAAGGAAAACCCCCCAAAAATAAATAAAAACTTTTTTTTTCTCCGGGAAAAAAACAAATTTTTTAAAATAAATTAAAAAAAAAGGGAACTCATTTGGGAAGGGTTTTTTTTAAAAACCCGGGTTAAAAAAACCCAAAATTTTTTAAAAAAAATTGGTAAAAATGGGGGGCAAACCAAATTTTTGGGAGACAGAAATTTAAAAATAAATTAAAAAATTTTTCAATTTTTTTTTTTTGTAAAATTAAACAGAACTTTTTTATAAAGAAAAAACCCCCCCCGGGAAAACCCTTTTCCCAATTTTAAATTTAAATTTAAAAAAAAAAAAGTTTTTAACCCTTTTAAAAAAAAATTTTTAAAAAAAATTTTATTTAAATTTTTTTTTCCCAAATTTTTTTTTTTTTTTTCTAAAAATTCCCCAAACGGCCCCGGAAAAACCGCAAATAATATTAAAAAAAGGGGGAAAATTAAAAAAAGGTTTTTTTATTTTGATTAATTTTTTTTAATTTTTTTAAAATTCCTTAAAATAAAATATTTTTTAAAAAAAATCCCAAAAAAAAAAAAAATTGTTTTTTTTTTATTAAAAATTAAATTTTAAATTTTTTCCCTTTTTTCACTTAAAAATTTTTAAAAAAAAATTTTTAAAAATTTTTTAAAAGAAAATAAAAAATAAAATTTAAAAATTTTTATAAAAGAAAGGGTTCAAAGGAAAAAAACCAAAGAAAAAAATTTTCAATTTTTTGGTATTTTTTTTCAAAATTAAAAAACCTTTTTTAAAAAGAAATTTTTTAAAGAAATAATATCAAAAAATAAAAATTTTTTTTTAATTTTTTTAGCCCCTAATAAGGGGGAAAATTTTGGGGAAATTTTGAGAATTTAGTTTACCAAAAATTTTTTTTCCCTTTTTGTAAAACCATTTTAAGGAAATTTATTTAAATGGCAATAAAAAATCTTCCTTTTTCCCAAATTTTAATTTTTAAAAAAAGCCCTTTTTTTCCCCCCCATAAAAAGAAGGGTTTGGTTAAGGGGGGAAAAATTTTTTTAAAAAAAAATGAAAAAAAAAAAATTTTTAAAATTTTTTTTAAAAAATTTTTTTTAAATAACAAATTTTTAAAAATTTGGCTTTTAACTTTTTAAAAACCAAAATTTTTTTTAAAAAAACTTTAAAAAAAAACATATTAAAATTTCTATTTTAAAAAAATTTTTGAAGTTAAACCCTTTTTTAATTTTTTTAATATAAGCTTTTTGGGAAACCCTTAAATTAAACCAAAACATTTAAAAAAACCCCGTTTTTGAAAAAAGCATTTTTCTTTGTTCTATTTTTTAAAATTATTTAATAAATTTTTCAAAAAATAAAGCAAAACTTTATTTTTCAAAGTTTCCTTTTTGTAAAAAAATTTCTCGTTAAATGCCTTTCACTTGTTTTTTATTTTCAATGTAACATTTTCGACTCATATTTTAGAAAAATAAACTGGTTAGGATTACGAAAATTTTAAATAAATTAATCATTAATTTTAGAGTACTAAATTTCCATCGCTAAATAAAGATCAAAATACATCTGTGGATAGGAACTGAAAATGCTTTGAAAGTAGAAAATCTTGTTGCAATTAATTTCACAGATAAAAGTAAGCATGAAGAAAAATTTTAAAAAGATAAAAAGTATTCATTTAGATTACCAGTACTACTTTTTACTAATAAATTATTCACAAGTAATTTATTTCTAGTAAAGATCTTTTGAATTTTATGCAGACATATTCCAATAATTTTAAATGTTTTTAGAAATGTAATATATTTTAAAATTAATATTCCCATAGATATTACTGAAAAAATAAATTTTATTTAATTATCAATCTATTAAACATATAGTAATGTATGACAAATGATTGCCAACAAAAAGATATGTGCTCTTATTAAATATTATTTCTATAGTACACCAAGTTTGCATAACTAATCATTATAAATTTATCATCGCTTATTATATTTATCGTAGTATTAAATCTATAAAAAATAAGAAATTAGTTTTTCAACAATTATTTAATAAAAAGCATGTTAAATTTTTCCTTTAATTAAAAATACTGTCCAAATCCTAAATTAGGATTTATGTACCTATCTGTAGCTCCTGTATTTTTTTTCTACTTTTAAAAATATGTATCCCTAAAAGAGATGAAACACTTTTATTTTTAAATTTTACAATATTTAAATAACTGTAAGCAAGGTTTTTCATCATTATGAAATTTATAACAGCAAATAGAATTAGGTGGCAAAGTAATGTTGGAAAAACCTAACAGTTCTATCTGAAAATAGAAGTTTCACATAAAACAGATTTTTACAGGAAAAGTTTTATCCATTTTCAAGTAAAAATTTATGCCTTCGATTGTTTTTCTCAAAGTTTAAAATGAAAATTCTTATCCCCCGACCATTTTTACGTGATTCTGTTTTAGATGTCTGGCTAAAGATTTAGGCATTAAGCCAATGGAAATATGTATAGCAAAATTAGAATATAAATCTTAACTCTATGTATATATATATATATATATATATATATATATTCCTTAGTTTCAAGTACAGACTACAAATATGTGTTTGAGCAATAAATTAACTTGGCATTTAGTTTTTCTTTAAAGCCAAAAAACATATTTTTTAGAAATTTAAAAAAAAAATAATGGAATTATATGCATATAATTTTATTTGCAATAACTTTTAATACGCTTCTTGAAAATATGCAAACTAATTTAAAAGTAATAACTGAAAAAGAAATTATTGCTAGTTAAAAATTTAAATTTCATAAGATTGAAGATAAATGGTTTGGAGCACACATAATGATATTAATATTTCTTTGGTATCACCATTTTGGCGAAATTTTAAGCTTTGAACTTCAACCTCTTAACTCTGATTAAAAGTTGCTGATTCGCTTCCCACGCCACGTTTTTCAAGCATAGGCAATGTTTAAAGCGCAGTTTATTGGTGGGGAAAGAAAAGGCGAATTTTTATCTGGTAAGTATTTTTATCGAAGTAAGTAAATTCTTCGTCAATGCCATTTTATTACATTCAAAATCCATCGAAATATGTTACTGATAGCAGCTGAAAAAAATCGTATTTCAGAAAGACATATATATACGTCTAGGGCACTCAATAGTTGAACAAAACGGATATACATATCAAGAGAAAGATGCATAGCCCTTCTGTCTGTAAAATTAACAATACGGTTCTTTCAAAGCGCCTGTTGACTTACCAAATTAATTGAAATAAATACAAAAAGCGTTAGTAATTTAAAATTCTTCACAAAATATTAAACACCTCATCTTGAAACACACACACACACACACACACAAAAAAAAAAAAAAAACTATTCAACTTTTGCTTGAATTATTGCTTTAGATTACCCTGTGCTTTTTCCATCCAAAAGAAATTTAAAGTACATTCTTTTCGCGTCTTAAAAATCGTTTTATTCTGAAATGAATGCTAGACAGTCGTAAATAACTCAGCAAATATAATGGTCCAAACTTTAGTTTGACGTGACAATATTAGAAGATGGATGTATTTTTTATTACTTTAGACTATTATATTAATGTACAGTTTAATTTCTATCTTTTTTCAGTTCTTTAATAATAAAGAAAATTTAAAGTTACAGTTATCGCTGTATAATTTACATTGAATTCTCCTATTTTAGGAAAATATACCCTTTTCAAATAGCTTTATATCCTGGTACGCTAAATAATTTTTAAAAAATTAAACCCCATTTGTTTAATCCAACTACTCTGGGAAAAGCACGTGAAAGTTCTCCTGATTTGGAACTTGAAGTTGTACCGGTTTGATGTTTTAATGCTAAAATTTTAAACGCATTAATTTTCATAAATATTTGCTGTTAAAAAAAATGTGCATTTTTTAATTTGATCCCATTTTTTACAACATGGGATGATTTCATTTTTAATTTAAGATAAAATTATCTTGCGTTAAATTAAAATAACGTAATTATTAATAAAGCAATTTAATAAGTTAAATGTGCGCAAATTTGTTTTGAATTTTAAGATTTTTGAAATATTTGCAACTTTTCAAAACTGAAATTTTGCATACCCCAGATGAAATGGGTAAGCAGTATTAACCGGAAAGATGCACCTCATTTATTTAGAAATACAAACTTAGTTAATGAAATATTAAACAAGTAATATAAAAAATATATTTTTAAAGTCAATTCCTACTTAGTTCAACAAAGAAAATTTTTATTTTAGTTAGTTAAATTTAATTAATGAACTAATATTCGAAAAAACTCTATTAACATCGTGTCATCCACTACAAATTTTAAAAAATATATTTGAGCTTTAGTAGTACCATCTGTTGTAGTTAGTTGTAACTTCGTCAAAAATATAACACAGAATAAATTTTAAATTAAAAAATAAAATTTAACTAATGAATTAATATTTGAAAAAACTGTATTGATATCAAGTGTCATCCACTACAAGTTGAAAAAAATGTATTTGGGCTTCAATGGATGAATAAAAGGTATTTCATTAACGATTGAAAATTTGAATAAGATATGTATATATGGGGAGAGTGTGAACTAATAGTAGGAATTGAGAGAGAAGAATAAAGAAGAAAAAAATTGAAATAGAAACACACATTGTTTGGTTTTGAAAATGAAGAATGGATGAAATACTGATATTGTTAATGATACAATAGAGTCCCGAAAAACTCTGCAAATCTTCGAGGAACCACAGCAGGCCGTATATAACTGGCCACACACTTGCTGTCCGAAAGCCCCACGCAGCCAGCTACTTTAATGCGAAAGTGCCGGAAACTACGAAGATGTTGACGTTGAAGACACTGTACTAACTCTTAAATCAACACTTAGAGAGGGACTAAAGGTTGTTAAAACAACCCTTCAACATATCGAACAAGGTGCGTTGACAATGGACTTATTGTTTCTGAATCGCCTTCGTGACGAAACAGCAAAACGCAAAGTGTAGTACAGAAGTTTATTTTTAAAAAGTAGCCAGTTTTTGCAAAGTCGTCTACTTAATTTTCATTATAGCCAGTTTTATGCCTTTTCTTTTTATGTGCTGCTCTGTGCTTCATGTGCTAGTACCCATTTTTTTCTTCTTTGTTTCTACATTATTTGGATGTGTTTATTTCTGTTATATTCTCAAGTTCAGCGGCATATAAAGTGGGCGTGCAGTTCGGCATTGAAGAAACATTCATACTTAATCTTTTTTAATCCCATTCTCGATATCCTGGCATTTTTACAAACTCGGCAACCCTTCGGTGTATATTAGGCCGAGTTTTCGTGACTCTAAATTAAACTCAGTGGTGCAACAGCTCATGAGCCAAGGCCCCACCATCCTTGTGCGTACATGCAAGCTTCGGGGCGCTGGATGATATTACGATCAGGTGGTCAGCCTGACGCGAAACCCTCAGTGTTTAGTTCCCGAATAAGCTTGGGGTACTCATTTATTGACCCACTAAGGGAATTAACGGCTTAGTAGACCTTCTCTAGTCCGGGATTTGAATATCGAACCTGTGGTAGGGAAGAAGAGTGAAAAGCCAGTACCTGCGCCATCAGCTTCTCGTGACTTCCCTACTGTACCAAAAAAAAAAGAAAAGAAAAAAAGGAGAGTACTTTCGACCTTCCTGTTCCATTTATATACCTAATAATACAATAGTTCTTTTTAAGATTTATAAAGTTTGACACTAAAAGAATTTCAAACTATACAGTTTTATTCTTATCTGTATACATCTATCATGTTCTGATACCGAAATGAAAAAAATACTCTATGCTTTCTTATGAGAAATACTTTCCGCATGTTCTAAAATAAGATGATTTGTTCTGATTTTCCTATTAGATAAAAAAAAATCAATAAAAATGTAATTTTAACCACAAAATATTGACACCATGAATCCTAGTTTTTGCTCATTTAATTTACAATAAAAGAACTGATATAGAATAAGCTACACTTCCATGCTTAGATTAGTATTACGATCATTATAACACAATAGAATGTAAGGAAAATTTTATCCAAAAATGATATTAAATGTACGGAGAAATAGAGATGTAAAAATTGGACATTAGGAATTTTTTATTATTATCAAGAAATAAACTGGAATTAAAATTTTCCATGATTTTCACCAATCTAGTGACTTTACTTAAAGGAATTAAGTGTTCGGCAAATACTTTACATACTGATTGCATTAATGTTTCCTTTAAAGTTTAATTTTTCAGCAAATATGCTTTTTAAAAAAAAACATTTTAACACTTGAATTTTGCCTGAGAACTAAAATGTTTGTTTCCTTAATGTATAATAAAACTCAAGAACTAAAAACTTAGCATTTTAAATGCTTAGTAACAAAAAGAAGCAAAGTCCTGCAAAAGTCAGAATTTATTTTTTGATAACCATCCACAAACTTTTCAGAACTTTAATAAAACTTTAATCTTTTTTTTCATTTTGTTTTCGTATATTAGTTAAAATTTCGTTAAATTAGTAGTTTTAAGATTTCACGAATTATGTATTGAAAATTCTTTTTTTTCCTTTTGTTCTGATTTTCACGAGAATATAGCAGAAGATGGAAATTTCAGCACTTTCAGTCTCGTGTGCTTTTAATAACAATTCCAAAAAACACATTAAATTTTAAATTTGGGTTTTTTTTGGTACAGTTGAGATTACAAATAAGAATAGAAACAAACATCTCTCAACACTTTTGTTTAAAAACAATATTAGAATTTTCAAAAAAAGTAATTAATACCAAGAGTTAAAATGGGCCGTTTTCTTTTGAAAATGGTGTAAGTCATGCTAGGCTTGTTCCATTTTTTATTAGTACTTCGAATCATTTTGGGTATTGAAATAGTAAATTATGAATTTGGGTCACTTGTGAAAATGTTTAAAATTGTTTTTAAGAAAATTATTTAAAATTTAAATGAACTAATGCTTTTAAAATTTTTCCCTTTTTTTGAAAATACTTATTATTTTTAATATACTTTGTTAGCTAGATTTTGACAAGGCTCAACTGAATTTTTTAAAAATATATAACTTAGAAGTGTGTTATCCCTGTTTTACGAAAACAGAGGGAGAAATTTTAAGAAAAAAACGCTGATAATTATATCAATGTTTTGTAATTTGAAAATTAAGTGTATTTTTCAAAAATCATAGTTTATCCCTTGTTAGGTCTGAGCTATGATAAAGGCAAAAATTATTATTAATAGAAGCATTTTTCATAAAAGGAGAACTTTTTTAAAAAAGGTTATTCTAGTTATGCCAAAATATTGTATTTAAATAAATTTTTTCTCAAAATGTCCTTAAAATAATTTTATACATGTATTCTAATCTAAGTGACTCTAAATATCATGAAAATTATCCATTTATGCGCTTTTTTAAAATCACGGTTCCGAACGTAGTCGGATACCTTAATTTCATCATTGCAATGTGGAACTAAATAACTTTTCATTATGTTCCTCATTTCGGATGACGGGGGAATAGGAGCTGCATTATTCATTTCATTTTCGTCATTGGACTCTGTAACACTGATATGTTTTAAGCTTTGAACAAACTCCAGAACCTCTTTGTTTGCCATAATTAGAGCTGTGCACACAATATCATCAGTTACTGCCACGATTTCTTTCGATAATACAGTAGGACAGTTCAATAACACAGAAACTTTCGCAGACATTTCATTGTGGCCGGTTTTTCCGTATTATGTTTTCCCAGAAATGAAATCTTTTCGTGTTAAGCGATTTTCGTTTCGTGTTAAAAAAAAAAAAGGCATGAAAATGCATAGTAGTTTGTCGGGGCCTTTGTATTATTTCGTGTTAACCGATATTTTGTCTTAAGCGTTTTCTTAAACGTATTTCGCTGCTCTTAAAAAGGCATTAAAATAAATCAGTTTTGACACTTTTAATAAAACTTTCATAACAAAATTGTTTTACTCAACTGGGAAACTATTTTTAATTCAAATGGCTTTGCTATATTTTCGGCTTTGAAAGTAAAGTTGATCTGTGATATTCATACAAGAATACAATTTATTTAACTAGTACTTTAAAAACAATTACATTATTAAAAAAAAGAGAAAAAATTCTTATGTTTAAAATGAACTTATACCCATTTAAAAGAAAACGACTCAAATATGGAAACAAAAATAGGAATATATTTATTTTCTATATTTTCATTTTACATTTAGCTGTAAAAAAGATTCCGATTTTTTTTTAAATTTATAGAAATATTGAAAATAAAAAAAAACATAAATATTCCACCAATTCCAACATTTTAAGCATTTTTCAAGTTTCATTTTCTTTACTTTAATATCAAATTTATTAATTAGTTATACTTTTAATTTTTCAATACTGCTATTGAAGATTAGGATAAATATAAAATAATTTAAAGGAAATTTACTTCATTACGAATTAATTTTAAGGAATCATAAAATAGGAATCATTGATAAAATAAAATATCTGCAGTCAAAAGTGTAAAGTAATTTATGATTTTAAAATCTTTAGTATAAAGCATATACTGTTACGGATTCGATGGAATTTTATCATGTCGTAGTATTGAAGTGAAACGATAGTTTTTAAATCATAATAATAATTATCATAAAATTATGAAATATAATCAATTTTTTAAATCGATAAAGCCTTTTTAATATGGGTATAATAATAATAAAACGTAAGTAATCTTAAGAAAAAGTTTGAATAAATAGCTTTCAAAATGTTTAAGTAAATTTTAATTTTATGTTACTGTCAGGAAAATTTTTTCAGAACAAATTATTTTAATACGATCTAAATATGCTTATTTAAACGCCCTCAACATATATGTTTATTTTAAATATTAGAAAAAAATTGGTATAAAAATATAAAAAAATAAAATGGTGATTATTTTGTATATTTACAAAATGCATACTATAAATTGATTTTTTAATATATTTTAACATATTAATTTTTTTTTAATTAAACAATATTTGAGTTTAAAGAAATTTACTGTACAATATATTTTTTTAGCTAATCTGATTTAAACAATATTTCAAACCTGATCGCATGTAGGCATTTATTTTTTTTATAAGCAATATTAAAAATGTTAGCTAAGGAGCATAATAACAAAAGTAAAAAGATAATATGCAATTGCTTAGAGGAGATTAAGTTTTCTTTCTTAAAGATATCAACTGCTTCCCCATAAACCTTTTAATTAATTTGGAGGGTATTCTTTTATTTTATTTTTTTTGTATTATGTATTAGGAATGCAGTTTATAATTTTTGTTTTCAGGGGAAAAATTCTATTGTTTATTTGAGGAAATATGAAACAAAATTATAAAATAACACTGAAGCCTTAAAAAATTCTTAAGAATATTGTATTTTTTTAAATAAATATTACTCCTTTTTGCAATAACTGTATAAATCGAAAACAATGAGCATTTGCAATTAATATTTTTTGTTTTTTTTAAACATTTCCTTTATCATTTATAAAAAAAATCAATTTAAATGGTAAATTAATAAAACTTAACTAATAAATGCTGTTCTTAAAGATACAATAGTTTATACAACAGAATTTTCTTAATTTTTTTGAGAATCAATTAATAAATTTTTCGTTCTAAGCCAAAAAGATGGTTTTTCTTTTACAACTGCAAAACTTTAATTTTTGAAAAAAATTTTCAAAAACGAGAAGAATTTAAATTTAAGACTGCTTTTTCAATAAAAAAATAATTGATTTTAGATTATTAAGTGTAATTTACTTATAATTATTTTTAAATAATATTTCTAGTTAACTCTTTACTGATTATCAAGAATGCCTACTCTGCAATTGGATAAAATTTTCCGAATAAAAAAAATTTAAAAGCTGTATAATACCTTTCGCATTAATGTTATGTTTATAGTTTTTTTCAGAACAAGACAGGATTTCATGAAATAAAGCTGAGAAAAATGTCTTTTCGTGCAAACAATTAATAATTAATGTTTTATATTCAACTTAAAAGAATCAGTTTTAACCTTAGATTAATATAAAAATGTATTGGATTTTATAATGCATTTTTCAAAGAGATTCACATTCATAAAACATTGCCTTCACAAATATCAATATAATTTGTCTTTTTAAACTGAAAGAAAAGTGAGTTTTTCCAATTTTTGTTTAGTTAGTTTAAACCTAATTAAATGTTCTAATAGTTTTACTTTGGTTTTAAAATTTCTAATTTTTATTTAGTTCGCTTAAACCTAACTAAATTTTCTAATAATTTTACTTTGGTCTTACAATTCCTTAAAAAATCATTCTTAAATCGTTCTAAAATACGAAATTTAGTGGAAAGCACAATATATATACATGAACAGTATGATCTTTTTAAAAGTTAATTCTCTATCGTTAAAAACTAATACTAATGTAATTTAAATTTGTCTCTTTTCTTATAAATAAGACGATCACAAATACATATATCAAGAATTCCAAGAACTGTAATTTAATCGACAGTATTTTTTAAAAAATAAAATTTAATTTATGGCAAGTGTTTTTTTTTATAAAATTATGATATTTCCAATTTATTTCAAAATTACCTTGCCAAGAAAACTGAGTTAAACCAGAGAATTGATTTGAACTTCTAACAATTTATTAGGGGTTTATGACCTCCATACGGAGTTAACCTCCACTTATTAAGGCATATTTAAAATGCTTTTCCGGATAAAGCTGGAGTATCATTTTATGCAAAGCTCTAGTCTAGACGGTCAGCTTTCAACAGTTCAGTCTTAGATAACCTTCCATAACTACTGCTATTAGTTACTTACAAGGCCTTAACTGGTTGTGATATCGGAATTATATGATATACTTAAAGCTATATTCCTAAATAAATAATTTATAACTTATATCATTATAGCTGTCTTCGGTCAGTACTAAGGAAAATGACCCGAATTTCGAATATTTTTCGGATACAAAAGAACTGAAGCATTAGTATTATATTCTGTTTCGCCATTCTATACATATAATCGTTTATTTGATCATACTGAGTTGATCCATTTTTTCTGGTATAAAATGTATTTTTCGCAATTTTCATCTTAAAACGAAAAGTAATTATTTATGAATATTTTAAAATTTTTAAAAAACTTCACATTATCAACCGAAGTGCGAATTACAATGTAGCAAATTTTCATGAAAATTGAGGCTTCTTTTCTTTTTGAGTATATGCTTCGAATTAGTTCAGGCTTTCTTACATATGGCGAAGACAGCCTTAGCAAAATATCTTAACGGTTTGTTGCTTGCATTCGAAACATTGAACATCTTTTTAAAAAAAATCAAATGGAACTAATTTTCCTTTTTTAGGGAAATATTTTATATTGAATCATAGTAAATATCCAAGTCTTTCTTTTATAAAAGAAAAGCCAAAATATTTCCCCCTCTTTATTCATTGCTTTTGCGAGAGCTTTCTTGGATCAGATGCAGTTGATATGTCAAATCAAAACATTATACTTGTAAAAGTTTCCTAACTTTTGTATGATTTAAAATAGAACAGAAATGATAATAGTTTAATTTGCTTAGGGGTAAGGATTGTAATGAAACCGTTTGCATAAATGCAAGTACAGAAATCCAGAAATTTTAATTTTAGATTATGAATCCTCTTGCTAACTTACTGAAAGACTATAACACTTTTCTTTCTATTCTTAAATTTCTTTTTCTTCGAGTGTACAGTTAGACGGTAAAAAGAAATTAGACAAATAGTTAAACTGTAAATTATTATATATAATACTGACATCATATACAAGAATATGCAGTTGCATGTAGAATTTAGTAAATGTTATTCATGCATTACAATGCGTATAATGGTGCCAAGAAACACATATACTACAAACTAAACTAATTTTATTAATTTTATATTCATCAAATATTTAATATTATTAATATTTTTCAGTAATTCTAGTTTTTCAGTGTGCTCGTTATATGCCGTATTTTACGGTAACCGTTTATTGCATTCTATTCTGAATGATGGGCTTAAATTTCGAATGATGTATAGCAAAATAAGTCGAGAATACTGAATGCTCAATAAGTCATAAAAGCTCACGCAATATATTGATAACAACGAACTTACTATCAACGTGGTGTTGGACTACGTAATTTTGAGTCATGTTCACACACATGTGATCATTCTAAAACCTTCACATCACATCAAATTAAGGTCTTTGAGCCTATACAGACTTACCGTATATCAGCCCTTCGACAACATAGGTCTTCAATGGCATAAGGAGTCAAACTCACAACTTAACGGGAATAACACTATCCACACGATCACTCGGCTATATATATGTATATATATATATATATTCTTAACCATTTCGATATTTTAAAATAAATTACAACACTGTAGAAAATAAGCATAGTATTTTAGTTCTATTTGCATATATTATGCTTAGGACATGTCTGATACTTTTAGACTGAATTACAATCACTGAGAAAATAGATGTTTTAAATTTATGCTTCTTGCCCATATGTATAGTGGTTAGTGAGCTACTGCTACGTAGGGACGGATAGAATCAGAGAATAGAGTTGTAATGTATTTGCCTCTTGCGGCATGGTAACTGACATCGTAAGTCCTTATAGTTCAGAAGTAAAGATGAAAGCATCTACCACTCGTGTTCTCCTATTGGGGTGATGGAAATATGTACTTCGTATCATGCTCAAAGTAACAGAGAAAATTATACTGAGTTCTTGCCATGAAAAATTTCGTGTAGCTTGATTGATGTAACTAGTCGACAGGACTAGTAGGTAACGAGTGTAAATTTTAAGTGACTCATTTCTTTATCATCTCAATAAATTGAAAAAGAATACTTTTGAATTATGAAAAAGCTATTCTAAGCCATCGAACGGTAGAGTTGAACATTTACTGTGGAAGCTAGAAACTCTATTATCCCATTATAAAAATTGAACGAAATTTGTTGGTTATATAAAAAATAAAAAAGACCACATTAAATGCAAAACGCAACGTCACTGGTAAGTTTGCCATCTCCCAGTTGATTTGGGGTTTTTTAATGAGGATAAACGAAAAAATTATTAATCTCATGACAGAAGCCCTCTTAAAAATGCGTTGGGAAAGGAAATTTTCTTTAATGATGGATTAAGAGAATATTTTTAAGTCCATTACACGATACCTCTAAGATAACTGCGTGGGGTTATTGAAAGGAAATTTTAAATAACCACTTGGAAGAAAGTAAGAAAAGGTTGAGGAGTTTGAAATAAGATCACGAGAGGTAAAGTTGCCACACGAAACGCGATCGAAAACTTACATGGCGCGGGGAAATAATTAGAGTGAGTGAAATCTTGCAAAAGAAAAACAGCTAGTGTAACAATTGAAAGCTCTTGTTTAGTATAGTTGCTCTTTACAAAATATCTAATCCTATGAAATATCACCTTAACTGTAATGAATCTAATTTTTTTCCGCATTTTGTTCATCCTTATTTTTAATCATTAACTTCACAAAAAATTCCTATTCAACTATTGTATGTCACTCCAACAATAAATTTGTTACATCTCTCAAAGTCAGCATCTTTTTTTTTTCAAGGTATCAAAGAAAACCGCAACAGCTTTGGAACTAAATTCACTTAACGATCAGCAAGTGTTCACATTAAAGGAAACCAAAAACACTCAATAAAAATACTTCCCTAATCGTCTTCAACCCTTTTTTTCTTTTTTCCACTTCCTTTTTTTACAGAAGCTTTTCCCATTCTCCTTCTTCTCCAAAAAGAAGAAAATAAAAAGAAAGGAAGTCATCGTAAGCTAACATCTACCTGAGTTTTAAGGAACAAAAATTGCTCTTCCAAAATAGAAACCATCGAAACTTCAGTGTGTAGAACATGGAAGGTTCTTTTGGAGGGATGCCAAATGTCCAACCATCGATTTATCATTGACAGGTTTTCGATACCATCTTGTACATTTCCGTGTTATGGCAATTCGCTTAACTGCCACCGTAATTATGTCGGCCTCTGTAATCACTCAGCTTTAGCGATATCCTGTCGAAGGTCTTTTTTGAGAGAAGTTAACCGTTTTGGAACAGGTATTTTGTAAAAGGTTAGTTGGAAAGGATGGTAAAGGTTTCATAAACACAACATGAAGAAGATACTACGTATATCAGTGTATCTCAAACTTTCAATATTTGCGACCCAATATTCAATCATAATTTTCATGGCGCCCCCCTCCATAAAATAACAGAGTATTGAATTCAGTAACATTATACTTTGATGCTAAAGCTACAACACGACTTTCACCTTTGTGCCGCTGGCGTATATAAACGTCTCGCTCAGATAAAGCCTGGACGTAGATAAACGTTTTACAAAATACGATTCTTTCTGTACACTGCTATACATAAAATTATTCCAAAGGCTTTGTAATACCATAAAAGGACCCCAATACATCACATATGCACACCTACGTGGAAATTGGTGGCATTGGGGAGCGAATCAGGTATCTTTTAATCGGCAGCTTAGGGATTAATTATAATTCGTACAAAAAATTATCAAAATAAGGGATAATTTTTGTATATAATTTTATATATGACAAGCCCATGGGATTAGAGGTAATTATTAAACTTGTTCTTAACTTAGTATTGCTAAACTAATTTTAAAATACACTGCGCAGATACATTTATAAGTATATTATGTAAACGTAAATGTGTATTTATTTATTGCTATGTCAGAATATATTTTGTTTGTTTGCTTTTAGCAAATTACTATTTTTTTTTAAAAAAATAATCTTTCATTTTCGACTTTTCAATAGGCTCGCGCTCCCCCTCGTAGTGTTATCACGCTCCACTAATGGGGCGCGCCCCACAGTTTGAGAAACACTTACTCATAGATAATAGCTTTGAGAAGGTACTTTGAAAACTGATTCTGGAAGTTTTGCACAAAATGAAGTGAAAGAAAAGTTAATTAATTTTGGAAATCTTAACTTTTTTAAATCAAGTTCCTAATACTATTTTTAACGAACTGTAATACCACCTTTTTTGAATGAAAAGTTACAATATTGTCGAAGAGATATAATTGAATATGTGCAGTTTTGTAAAGTTTGAATATTTAGATTTTGCTCTGTGAGGTAGGAAAACTGAGTGGTATCCTATTTCAGTTTATCTGTGAGGGATCTTTCATCTCGAAAAAAAATTTTTCTATTGTACTAACCTTCGATAAAGAGCACTAACTTGTCCAATGCAGAAATTAAGTGAATATTAATTTTATATATCTTATGTGATTAGTGTTATTTATTATCACGAAGAGATATAATAGTTAAATTTAACTAAGCCTGATAGATAGATAGCGGGTTTGATCCTGGCTAGAGTCAATAGATTTTTTATGCGAAACTCGTAGGTACGTTTGTCATATGACTATGTGGCATGTAAAATATTCCTTGAATATCAATTCCCTCGGCAAAATGAAATCACGGTAACATTTAGAAATCGACTAGAGCTTGAATTAAAACAAATTCAAGCGTCAAACTTGGTAGCGATGGCCGCCACTAGATTGCGCCACCATGAAGTGGATCTCACATTTGGGACTTGCTGTGTCTGCAAAGGCTTAGTTGCCAATATACAATCCATTAGGGGAAAATATTAGTTTAGTTGTTTAAATTCAGATTATTAGTTAGTATACAAAACTATATATTTTATGTATATATTTCAAAAAGTATTATATTTTTTGAACTGGAAACATTTGAGTTATTTTCGCCACATGCTAGATAACGCTTGAACTTGCTTGAAAACAACTGCTTTTTGTATGTAATTGCTAATAACGTATGGTTAAAATTTAAGAAAAGCGTATTGCATAGTAAGAAAAGTTTAAAATGATTCTTTAATTTTTATGCAAAATAATAATTCAGCAAAATAAAAGCTACCTAATTTTGTGATTCTTGTTAATATTAACTACAAAGTAATTATTTAAACTATTTAAAAATCCAACTAATAATAAATATGAATTCTTAAGAAATACTTTAAAAATGTAATAATTACAAACAAAAAAAAAAGTACAGGAATAAAGTGATTTGTATATCTAAATTAAAGCTATTTACAAAGTGTATTTGTAAAACATTATTTTGTTACTGAACAGTTTATTAAAATATTTTATTAAACGCTTAAAACTATCGACGCCAAAAGTTAAAATTTAAGAGTTTTTGTCTAAAAATCTGTATGAAATATTTTAAAATCATATCCAATTATTATTAATACAATATGCTTTAACTACAAAAAAGTTAACAACTGTTAGACTGAACGAAATACAGCTGTTATGTAAAATAATTTAGGTGATTGTTTTAATTTTTCAGTTCTTATCGGAGTTACTAGTTGATTTTTAGCTAAACCATAGAAACATTTATAGCACAAATCAGAAATAATTTTAAAAATCAATAAGAAGACATGGAAAAAGTGTAACACATGTGAAAAACATTATTTGGCCCAGAAGTCAAACCCTTTTTAAACATGTGTCAATATTTTAGGAAACTTCAAAAATGTCCTTATCAATAATTAAATTAATTAAATAACTCTAGAAATCCTACATAGTTAACAATTAAAATACAAGCGTCTAGAATAAGCATGTTTCCATAATTGTAAGCTAAAAATGCTACTAACAAGTAACCATTAAGCACTTCCTTTCTTAACCCCTTAACTGCCTATTAAAAGTAACGCCATTCACTCCCCAGTGCCACCGTTTTCGCATAGGCAAGTGTATATGGTGTATTGGGAGGGGGGAATAAAGGCATAGAGACAAGCAAATTTTCTCTGAAATAAGTAAATTCTTCGCAAAAACTGTCAAGGTCGTTTTATTTCATTCAAAACCCTTCAGAATAGTTTTACTGATAGCAGCACAAAGAAAACAACCATATTTCTGAAAAGACGTATATATACGCCAGTACGTATAGTAAACGTATATAAGCGCAGTTAAGGGATTGAATCGAACATTTCATTCCAAAGTCTTAATGCAACTCACCAAGGAAAATATAACCAAAACTTCCTGATTCCTTCACAATACATTTTCATCTAAAATAACAAATCAAAATCCAAAGACGAAGAAATCCATTGCCAGAACAGCTTCCTGTCTCGGTCAGTAGTTAATAAAACACAGCAATAAAGGCATCGGTCTCAAAATATCTGTAATCTACCATTTCAATCAATCCAAACAGGAAGGGATAATAAGCAGAATGGTTCAATTGCTTGCTAATTCCACTAAGTAGTGCTTTAGAACTGTATGGGTTGGACCACGATTGGTGCCCATCTTAGATAATGGCTTCATTAAAGCCTCCAAACGCCTTATCGGAATTCTTTGTATGCCACAGTCTTTAGATGTAGGTGGGATTGGTAGGAACTTCCTACCCCCCTGTAAAGAGTAGTGGTTGGATTCTTCCTATCAAGAATTGCAAGAGTCGTTGGTAACAGAAGGAGGATCGTCATATTTGCCTTGTCATTAGTAGCGTCATTTGGGAATGCAGACTCAAGAAGTATAATGACACCCGTGGGGTTAAATGGTCAGATAGATAGATTGGTTGTAAGGTTTTAATATTTATATGCAAATGATGCGGGATGAAATAATAATTAAGGAAGAAAAATTGAGGAATAATGAGAAGTTTTGTGTTAAATAATTTGCTATGGTATTTATCGTAAGAATGATGGAATATAGTAGTTATATAATACTCATGACTCAAATTAAACTATAAACGGTTGTTCAAACTCCTTGAATTTGAATTCAGTTCAATGCGATATTTTTATCGTAGTTACACTTATACTTTTCAAAAATTAATATCTTTAGATTTTACCTGAAAGAGAATTGCAGGATATATTATTTCTCTTTTACCGATGTTAAACGAGCAGTTGCAATAGTACTGGATGTTAAATATTCTTTACCAATAATGAGAATATTAAGAAGGGTTTTTTTTATTCATCCCATTCAAAATACTGAGCAAATATAACTTCTGCTTTAAATTTACAATATACTTATAAATGTTTTACAAATGGTTGGCTCGAAAATTTAAAATTATGAAATTGTTTTAAAATAATATTTTTTTTAGAAAACATAACTTGCGAATTCAGAATTAATGCAATGGAAGACAAAATAATAAACCTGAATTAACATTAGGCAAAATTATAATTTTATCTAATATCTATAATTAAAATACTATTGTCTTACGACTTTGATGTAAAAAAATATATCATTTTAACAATGAAAAACAACTAGAATTAATTTTAGATAATATATAATGATTTATTAAATTAATTACATTTTAAAAAAAAAAATCATCTAGAACATAAGTATATACCTATATTTTATAAAACAAAAAGGGCCTCTTTTTTCTTTGCTGTCTTAAAAAGTAGTTACATTATGTGAACATGCGAATTAAAAAATATTAGGAACATAATTAGGCTATAATATTGTTGTCTAATTTTACCGTCTGTTTTCACCGAAAGTTAATAAAATCAAATGCATTTTATAATGTTTTTTTTATATCAGACATTGAGAAAAAGAGCAAAAATAATTGTAGCATCATTTTTTTATATTTTATAGCATTTTATAAATTAACGCATACCATGCTCTATTACTAACATTTTATCTTTTTAGAGATCTACTTTAAGAAAAAGATACTTTTAAATGCTTATTTTAAGAAATATATAAATTAAAATAACTTCTAGATAAATTTCTAAAAATTATCCCTTTAGAATGTTATTTTTTATTAAAACAATTGTGAATGAGACCAAAGTGGCACAGTACAGAATCCTTATAATGTAAGGTTTTTACAAATTTGTCTTGCGTAATGTTTTAGCATGTTTTTAATGGAAGTTTGCAATTGGGAATTTTCTTAATTTCTTTAATTTTTATGCATCTGCCCAAACATGAAGGAAAAAAAAAAAGAAACTTTATGTAATCATAATCTAAAGCTACAGTTTTAAATTTAAGAGGAATTATATTTCTTACGTTTTGAAGATTTTTTTTGTACCTTCTTACAAAGTATTTAATTTCTACAAACTAATATATATCATTTCATAATAAAACTTGATCAATGTATTTGCTGATGACAACATACAATAAACAGTGGACTATTTGGGGGAAATTTTATTTTTGGAAATTTAGGTAAAATTTACTGCTGTTTTATGAAATGTAAAATAATTGAGAAATATTATTTAATTTTTATGTGTAAATGGTGCCCAATATTTTTCATGATTTCAATAATTAATAAAGTAAAAAATTCTCCAGTACAAACATTCTTAAAGGTTTGATGAGTACAAAATGCATTACCAAATGAATTATATAACATCCATATATCTTTCGAATATTTAAAGATTCAAATTTGAAAACAATGACTGGGCTAATGTCCGAAATTTGCTTAAGTATTTTACCTATCCAGTGACAACACTATCCCTTGGTAAATAATTTTATTCAAAATGGTTGTTGTTCCTTTTCCCAAGGGGGTATATTAAAAGGAAAAATTTGAAGTCCTTTATTAGTTTAAGCCGGCCCCCAAAAGAAATTTAAATTTTAAATTAGTTAATTACATGCTCTTTTTTAAAAAAAGGCTTTAATTATAATTTTTTAAAAAGCCCCTTTATTTAGTTTTAAAATTAAACTTATTTAATAGGTTCCATTCAAATTACTTGCCTGTACTGGGTATTTCTAATTGTTTAACTAAGCCCTAACTAGAGGTAAAGAATTCTTTGATATCTACAACAATATAAGCAAACCCCAATCCTTAGAAAATTCAATAGTTATCCTAACTATCACAGTATACCAATGATATTCATTTACTACAAATAGTCTTCCCATTGAAATGTATGAAACATATTCCTAGAAGGAGTAATTATCACTCATCCCCCGTAACATAATAGCGAACATCATTTGATTGGCTTCTTTGGCTGGATCCTTTCATTCAACCGCAGCCAAATCTATCTAATAAAAGACGAAGCCCTAAAACGAAAGCTAGTTGAGCAATCAACCAAGGACTGAAAGACAATTTGGCGGCGTTCATCAAGCGCCAACCTCGTAAAAAGGTGATTTGGATGCTTATTGAAAACCTATTATTGTTCTCCTTTGCTTTTGCCATGGCTTCCTTTGCCAGCCCTCCCTTTCGTTTTCGTTTTTCGCTTGCATATGAAAAAGGTCTTTTCATAACCCTTTCGGGAATTTCAATGTGTGAAGGGGAAAGGATGATAATTTGCTTTTCATTTCAGCCAACAAATTGCTTTTGTGCCGAAAAGACGCAATGTTGGCGAATATTGCTCTCTCTTTCGCCTTCCCCTCTCTCTTTGAGCTTTTCAGAGTGGTACCGCAAGTCTCTGATTAAATTTTGTTGTATCTGCTCTCTTAAAAGTTTCTGCTGCAAGAATTCGCTAATTTGGACCGACAGGGAAAATTTTTGGAGCGTTATAGTTTATGAATAAATGTATGTGTACGTGGTACTGTTCTTTTTTACATATTTTTTTCTCTTTCTTTTCTCCTTTTTTTTAATCCAGTTAGAAAATGCATTTCTAATGAAGTTTCATAGAAATTAGCTTTGAATAGTTCGTTTAATATTTCGACAAGCCTTACAGTTTTTAATTTTATGAAGCTAAAATTAACTGCGTCTCTTATAAACTAATAATACTTTTAAAAATATGCAAATTTATGACTTTATTTTTATTTTATCTAAACAATTTTTTATTTAAAAATTGAAACCCTTTAATTTTTAAATTTTGAATTTTTTTAAAAAGGTTTATATATTTTTCTTAAAATGTATGCTACTAAAATTTGAAATTATGAGAGAAGATATATCAGATGGGGTGAAATATAGTTACATATATGTTAAATTTGTATCTAAATAAAAATAAATACAATAAATCTGTAATGTAACTCTACATGATTTTTCTCCTTCAATCATAAATTGTTTCAATTCTACTATTTAAACACGAAAAATCCCAATATCTTGCAAATTTAAAGGAAAAGTTTTCTAACGGGAAAAAATTGGGATTTTTTTTTCCCTTTAAATATATCGGGATTTTTTCAAATTTATCAGTTAGCATTTGAATGAAACATGTGTTCTGATGAAATTGAGCCAGTCACATTTTAAAAATATTACGTCATTTTTTAAAAGCAGTATATATGGCTCATATAAACATTTTGATCAGTCTCTTACGAATCAAAATTATTGTCGGTACAGTTTGAAAAGCGCATAATATTAGTTTAATTTTAATTTTTTGCAGGAATGTTTATTTTGGAAATTTTATTTCAAAAGATACCAAAAAGCCCATAACATCAAACCCTTCTTTAAAAAGGGGAAAAATGAAAATATTTTAAAAAAGAACCGAAGTTTGTTTCCAGTATTGCGTTTTCGTATTTTGTGGTAATATATTTTATATATATATATATAACTATATATATAATATATAAAACAACTAGGCAATATTTTTACTTGTTTCCCCGGATTAGGTTTTTTACATGTTTAAAACTAATGAAGGGGTTTTAAAGTGTGTGTGTTTCGGGAGTAATAACCCTTTTTTTATTTAAAATTTTAGACAACTATCCCGAAAACACAAAGAGGGAAAAGACAAAGGGCAGCAGAAAATAAAAAAAATGCGGCGTCACAAAAGCGGGTTTCAATAAACAGTTTAAACTTTCTGGACGCTGGACGTCACTAAGAAACGGATGCGCGCCCCCCATCCCATATATAAGGGTTTTATTTTTCTGATGCTGGAAAAGGGCCTTTTTTGGGGAGAGAGTCTCCGATTGGTTGGGGGGGATGTTGCAAAAGGGTGGGGATGAGAGATGTTTCGGAGACATCCAAATTGGCGGAAAAATCCCGATGTTGGGGGAGAGTCCTGGTTTTAATTGGGTTTAGAACACTGGTGAGTAGGCACCTATTGGCTGCCCCGGTAATTTCCAAAAATTTTTAGAATTGTGGGGCGAAATTTTTGTGATTTAAAGAAATCAGGATTGAAAAATTTTTAAAAAAAATAAAGGTTTTAATTTTGGGAAAAAAAATTTAAAAAATTAATTTGGTTTAAAAAAGGTAAAAAATTAAAATTTTAATTGAGAAGGGGGTTTAAAAAAGGGCCCGGGGAACCCCCATTTTTATATTCTTTTTAAAATTTTTTAAATTTAAAAAACCAAAAGAAAACAAAAACCAAATTTTATTATTTTAAAGGGAAAAACAGAAAATTTTTAAAGAAAAATTGGGGCATTTTTTAAAAAATTGAAATTTTAAAAAGGGAACCCCCCCCGGGGAAAATAAAGGAAAAATTAAAGAATAACTTGTTAAAAAAATATATTTCCGAAATTTAGAAAAAAAAAGTTAATTTAAAAAATTTGGCTTTTTTAAAAAAATGGAAATTAAAAAATTACATAAAAAAAATTAAATTTTTATTGGGGGAAAATTTTTTAATTTTTTCTTAAAGGGAAAAAAAATTATTTAATTTTAAAATTTTTTACAAAAATATTGGGAGTAAAGGCCTTTTAAAAAAATTTTTTAAAACCAATAAAAAATTTTTTTACATTAATAATAACCCCAAAAGAATTAAAACCCAAAATTTTACTTTTTAAAAAAATTAAAAAAAAATATATTAAAAAAATAAATTTGAAAAAAATGAGAAAGTCTGTTTTATGCAATTTAAAAATTACTTTTTTTAAAAATTAATTTTTCAAAAACAAAATTTTAAAATTTAAAAAATTAAAAAAACCAAAAATTTAATTTTATATTTTTTTTAATTTTTCCCAATTTTTTCTATATAAAAATTTTTTTATTTATTTAAAAATTTAAAGGCCCAAAATTTACCCTTACCACCAAAAAATATTATATTAAATTTTAATTGAAAAAACCCCAAATTAAAAGCCCTTTTTTTTTGCTATTAAAAAACAAAAAAACTTAAACAAAGGGAAAATGTTTATGTTCTTCTATTTTGAATATTTTATTTTTCCCCCCCAAACCCGAAATGCTACTCAGTTTTTTGCTTTTTTCCCTTTTTTTAAAAAATTTGGGAAATGAACGATTTTTTAAAATTTTAAAAATAAAATATTTTAAAAAAATTTTTTCAGTTTTTTTTTTTAAAAATTTATTCTTGTTTTTTTTTAAATATAAGATTTTTTTTAATGTTTAAAATATCTTCCCATTCTTTGAAATTATGAAGGGTTCTCCTTATCTTCTGATCAAGAATGTTCTATAAAAATTTTATTGTAAATACATGCATTCAAGTAGCAAAACGTTTATTTTAAAAACTTAAATTTTCACCCCCACATAAAACGATTTCTTTTTTTTTTTTAAAAATTTTTATTTTTCGAAATTATTTATTTAATAAAAAAATACAAAATATATATATATATATATATATAGATGTTATTGCACTCCAGACTTTTTTTTTTTGACCCCTTTGAGATTTTGAAAAAGGGAAATGGGTTTTCGCAATTTTTTTTATATGGCAAGGGGAAAGGGAACTGTTTTTTTGGCTGGTTGGTCACATTGTTGAAGAAGGAAGTACCGGAAAAACTGCTTCTTTTTAAAATGATTATATCCACTTACTTTGCATCTTAAAAAATGTATAAATTGTGCCATAAAAATCAATAAATACTTGTTAAATAAAAAAAGTGGTGTTTTTTTTTCCATTTTTTTTTTATTTTTCAAATTTAAAAATATTTTAAGTAGGTTTAAATTTTTGGTTTAAATGAAACAAATGTACACCCTATTACACTTTTCTGCAATTATTTTGAGGATTGAGATTGCTTGTTGAGGCTCTTATCACAGCCTGCAAGTTAACCTCTTAAATGCTTCAAGCCTATATATCCATCTAGCTGAACCAGAGCTTTAAGAAGCCCGGACGTATATATACGCCTTTCTGAAACTGTTTTACTTTTCTTTGCGCTGCTTTCAGTAAAACGGTTCCAAAGGCTTTGGAATGCAATTAAATGACCTTGACAGTGTTTGCGAAGAATTTATTTATTTTAGAAGAAAATTTGCTTATTTTTGCCTTTTCTTTAACTCCCAATACACCACATCCGTCCCACTGGGGAGCGAATCGTATAACTTTTAATCGGAAGTTAAGGGGTTAGTGTAAGCTAACTTTTGCATAAACACTCTGAATTTTCTAGAGGGAATGTTAAGAATGCAATGATATAATTACTTGTATGGTATTGAATCTTTTGCTTGGAGATATTTTAATTTACTCCTGGAAAGAAAATGACAAGCATTTTGACCTTTTTGCTATAAATTAACTACAAAATTGATTTCCTAGTGCCTTTACTCGATAAATTAATTAAATAATCCCTGTAAATTTATTTTAATCCCGTATAAGAAATGTTTAAATTCATAAAGAGGTGATTCTAATTTTTAAAAATATGAATTACCTTAAAATTATTGTACTAATAATGGAAATTTGAAAGTTTTCTTTCTTTCTTTTTTTTTAATGAAACTATATCCATTTCTTTTCACTCTTTAGTGAGCTCTGGATTTCATAAATATGATCAAGCATCTTTTCTAGAAACTAATTTTAAACACAATGTTTTATCCACGAGTTCAAATGTACCTCGATCCCTTTTTATACCACTTAGCTCTCTCGCAAACAAAGATATTATTGAGCCCATGTACTTAAAAGAAACAGGAAAACTTGGAGCAGAAGGCGAAATAGTGGCTCTGTATGAGAAGAAAAATATGATAGGCGACAGGAAAAGATTTGAAGGACTTTAGAGGTGATACAAAATAAAAAGAGCAGAAAATTCTTTCAATCTTGTTCGAATTGTCGAAGAAGTAGGGAAGACAAGTTTTACGGCTTTCATTGAATTTCTGAGTGTTAATGGGCTTCTGTGAGTTGATTTCTTATTTATTTCCAGTTCTTGGAGAAAATAGGAAGGATGTGTCAAGACTCATATATTGCTTTAGTCGATCACAATAAGGAATTTTTCTCTTTGAACCTTTGATAGGTTTTTTGAACATAAACACAGTTTTGAGACTTGGTATTGTATTATAAATATTTATAGTTAAATGTGATTTAAATGTAAGTATTTATGTTTTCAGGTTAGAGTAAAATAAGAACAGCGTTTAAAATGTAGTAAAGTTGAGAATTAGTTTTAACATATTTAATATAAATTAGGGATGCACAAAACATAAATTTTGGAATGAATTAAGCATAAATTGCCAAAATATTCTGGAATGCATTTTTAAAGTTTGAAATAGTATAAATGGACTTTATTTGATTTTTAATTTAAGTAACCCTCTTTCTTTCCATTCTAATGGGCTGCATATTGGAACTTTAGAACGGAAGACATGGCAAATCCTCAAATGTGAGAGCACTTTCATGTGGCACCATCTAGTGGAGGCTATCGATACCAAATTTGGACCCTCGAATTAATTTTTAATTCAAGCTGTCTTTGGATTTAATTTTGCTGAGAGTACCTAAGCCAAATTGATATTCTATGAATCTTTTGCATGCCACATAAACATGACATGCTTGCCTACAATTTTCGCATCCAGAAATCTATCGACTCTAGCCGGGATCCAACTCGCAACCTTAGACTTGCGAAGCGGGCGCGCTACATCGATGCCACCAGAATTGACAAACTTGCCTTTCGTCGCACTCTTAAATTACACTAGATTTATTGGCAATGTACCTCGTAATTTTAAACCACAATTCTATATAGAGGGTGACACCTGAACTGGTACCCCACTTTTCTAACTTCTACCACCCGAAATGGGGTGGATTTTGAACCTTGACATATTTAACGTACTTTAGCGCTTCTACACGGTGGGTCTACAGTGACACTAAAGCTTTGACCCTTGATTGGACAACACCATGTACGAGTTTGCGTGCATGACCACTTTACTACTGTAGTCACATAAAGTTCTGTATGAAGAGGAATTATTATTCTTTCTTAAACTTTCAATTACATTTATTTTACATTATTTCCGATCTTAAATAGCATAATTGTAACTTAATGAATACAGAGAAGGGCATTAATATTTTACCAAAATATGTAAATTAATATTCTGCAAAAATCTGTAAACTAATATTATACACAGGAGTGTTTTAGAAAACAATACAAATATAACAATGCAAGTTATATACAGCATTCTGATTTATAATTAATATGCTGAATTTTAAAATATCATTTTAAAGAAGAAAATTGTTATTGTAATCTTCTATGTTAGATGTACGCTTACGGATTGTATATTGATAGTGGTCATTTTTCACAATCAATGCATAATTTTATTTAAACTTGAAAATTGAGACATTGAAACTGTGTTAAATTCAAATTTGAATTTATAACAATTCAAAAATTTAGATTTTAGCAAATATTTTATAAACTTGTCAAATGAATCGTATACTTACCATTTTAATTAGTAAGAAGGTGAATTCGGGTAACTACTAAATGCACACGGATGTCAAAGGGTTTGAGGGTCTATCCTTAAGAAGTTGCATTAAGAATATTGAAACAGTGGGAAGACGCATTAAATGCAGGAGAAACAACATGTTGACAATATAAAGTTTAATCAAAATAACTTCTAACTTTCATCTTAAATGTAAACTGAAACATTCTTCGGATGAATATACAAGTTTCTCTAATGTTTCATTAATCATAGTTAGAATCTCTTTCTAAAACACAATAAAATTTACGTATAGCTTAACAATGAATCATAGCTAAAATCCACTCGAAGATATGAATAAGAAAAATAATAATTCTAAGAATTCCTTAGAAACACCTTTTTAAGATAGAATAATGTTGAATAGAAGGACCTGAAAGTATTTTCGTCTTAAATATAAAGGAAAGTATTATACTCTAACATTTTATAGATTGATATAACAATCATATTGAATAGATTAATTGCGTTTACTTTTGATAATTATGGTTCACTAGTTTAAAATATTTAGATTTAAATAAATCAGTAAAATGAATAACTTTAGAGGTAGAATTATCTTAAGATCTTATTTTTTTTCTCGTATGCCTATTTCTAATGGGAATGAACACAAAATGAAAGTTTAAATTAATTTTCTATGCGAAACAAGTTTCCATTTAGGTTTGTTTTACAAAAAAACTGTAAATGAAAAACATATCTATAGTATCTTATAAGTAAAAGTAACAACAAGAGGAAGGAAATACATGGTAAAAAGTATTATAATGTAGACGGAGCATAATCTATTTCTTGGCATAGAATGGATTAAACTCATTAAATTGTAGAGATTTAATTAGCAGTAAATTAACAGTGTGTTTTATGCTATTTTATCAACGTACAACTTCCGGAAGTAATCTATATAGATAAGGAGGATTTCTGTTGTATATAAAACTTCCATGTCAAAAATAAAAGTTAGGTCCTTTAAGGAAAGCAAAAAATTAAATTTTTTTGGTACATGGATATTGATAATTGTTCATTAATTAATTTAATTCCTAAGTATAATGTAGCTTTTCTCGTTTTAAAACATTTTAAAATCAATATCAATTTAATCATCATTAATGCTTTTAGTTGCACTGACTATTTATATTTACTTGTTAATAGTAATCTGATAAAAGAATTGTATCGTTATATGGCCCTAAACACGAATCCCTTTACTGAAACTTGGGGTTTCATATAGACACCGTCTCGTAATAATTATTTTTCTTTGCAATGTGCAAATAATTTTCCTTTTTATATAAACAACGTCAATGTTATTTTCCCTTACTTTTCATATTCCTGAGAACCAATAGATTTAAGATTCAAATACGTTTAATTTATTGACGCTGTAGTATGAAACTCTAGCTTCAAATTTTAACAGGAAAGATATGCCCATTTTGATTTTTCTCACACAAAGTACGAATATTTAAAATTTATTATAATCACACTTACGATCTATTTTACCTAAAATGTGTAAGTATTTTAGCATAATGAATTATAGATTTAATAAATCTTTTTTTACCATTTTATATAAAACGTTTTCGATGAGACTTCAAATACCTGCTTTATTTTAAATATTTGAATGTTAAATAATCTTACGTTGATGCCATCCTCAAAAATACTCAAAATTCATAAATTTTGCATATAAATTTTAAGGAGATCCTTACATGGTAGATTATTAATTTAATTACTTTTTTTTAAAAAATTAATCACTATTGATTTAAAAACTTCCATAATCGAAAATATTACTGGTTTTTAAATCAAAATTTCTTAATGGTATAGTGTTTCTTGAAGCATGGTCAATTTTGGTTTATTTAAAATAGGGAATTTCATTTTAATCTTAAAAGAACAATAAACAGTAAGCATTGATAATTCAGTTTAAAATATAATATTTCTCTCTTGGAAAATAATAAAACTTAGAAATTAAAGTTCACACTAGTTTAATATTTAAATAAAATACTTTAAAAAAAAATGAAAGTTGAGTTTTTATTTGGTTTAAAACAGATAGATTATACTCCTCCTTGGCTCGCTTTAAGTATGTATAACATTTCATGAATTATAAAAACTTTGCTTTTTAAACTTTAAGAACACAAAATTATTTTAAGTTTAAAAACATTAATGCGCATAAAACTGAAATTATTTTAAAGAAAAAGAAATTCAAGATAAATTTTCGCCACCTGAAATTGTATATTCTAATTTTCCTACTAGGGCAAATAGTGTTAAAAACCGAAAACATTATATTGCGGAGTTTAGATTAAAAAGTGTTTAATTATAAAAATCCTGATTTTTTTCATTTTTTTACGTGTCACTATATACTTTTTTAAGACTGATGTTCTTTCATAACGAGAAATATCTTTTTTTTTAACAAGACCATTTGTTAAACGATTACTCTTCAGTTAAAAATCACATCTGAAATTGAATCTAGATGCACCTTAAGTCTCTCAAATGTCAAAGACATAAGCACATTTTTCATTTATCTTTAGAAGATAAAATTGCTATCTGAATTATAGCAAAGGTTGATGAGAAAACTATAATACTTTAATCAAAAAACATTACATTTCTGGCTCAGAACTTGAGTACATTTTTTTTATAAAAAAAGAAAAGAGAAAGAAACACAGTAAAAGTGTCTTGAGCAGTAGATTTCTGGATATCGAAAGGAATTTAATTCAAAACACCTCTTATTACTCCCTAGACTGCAGCACCAGACAGAAACTAACTCACCACCCCTCCTTTAGGGATCATGAAAAGCTAGCGTAGCGTTTACATCAAGAAACAAAATACTTCGGAAGCTTTATAACTAATTTAGATTTATCTCAGAAAAAGTAATTTCGAGTCAAACTCTTGAAATCCATGCCTTGGAAAGTACAGTCTAGGGTGTGAAGGGAGGAAGGCATGCTAGATTTTTTTTATTTTTTATTATTATTATTCTCTCACAGGCGTCGGCACAGTAATTGGTTGTTTCTGCATCCCGTTGCCATAGAAACGAAAGCATAATTTTATTAGTTTGTTGCGATGAAAGTAAGAAGGAAAAAAATATTCGAAATCAAATTAGTTCTCACAATGCGCTAGAGTATAGAGTTTCCTCGGGGTCTTTTCTTCTTTAATTATCTTTTGTGAGAGGAAAAAATGCTAATAATTAAATTTAAAGTGTTTTATTTTCTCTGTAAATATTGACAGTTTCCGAGAGCTTTGAAAGTGTCGCTTGGCCATTAGACGTCTGGTTTTTATATTGTCCATATTCAGTGCAGGATAGGTGCATATATACGTTTGCCTTCCTGCCTTAAACACTGGGAAAAGAACACTTAAGATGATATGGTACGATTTACAAGAAATTCTGGGATTGAATGGTTCTTACAATTTTTTGAGAGTAGCTTATGTATATGTATTAAATAAAACAGTTTATAAGCGCAAAATGCATCAAAAAGCAAACTATTTAATTTTTTTAAAGAAAAATTTAATAATTTCTGAAGGAATTTTAAAATGTTTTTCCTCCTACAACAATTGACGTACATGTATGAAACATAAACTAACTATGTGGAAACATAAACATAAACTAACATTCATTAAACTAAGCATAACAAAAATTGGTATGAGTTTCCTACTTACACGATTGATATTCGTAAAATATAGTTTTTTTATGAATGCTTGCTGAAATTTTATTAAAAAATATATAAATTCTAAATTCAAATTAGTAAAAAAATAAGTATTGCTTTAATTCAAAATATGTACGACTTTTTGTTACATGTTCTGAGAGCAATACTTAGAAAAAATATCGTAGCATATGGCACAACAGAAAAAATTCCGTAGCATTTTAAATGAAGATAAACTAGCTATTTTTTCTTTGAGAAAAATTGTTTTTGCATTGGGTTATGAATAAAAACGAGCATAAAAGTTATCAGAACTCTGGATATTTTTAAACTTAGAACTTTGAAATTTTGTAAAAGATTATAGAAAACTTTTATACATAATATTTAAGACCAAAGAAATTTTATTTCAATTTTCGACCAATTTTTCTCAATTAAATAGTATGTGTATTTTTAAAAATGTAAAAATGGACTTAATCAATTCTTATTGTCTTATTTCTAAAAACTGACCATTAAATAAACTTATCATAGGAATTTCAAATAACTAGCCCTCTAAGAATGAAATGAAAAACTGTTATTAAGAGGCGAATTTCAAGAGTAGAAATTTTGCATTAAGTATAACAATACTTTTCAATAATATTTTGAATACACAAGTTAAGTATATATATATTAAACTATGTGACTTTATTTTCAGAACTATTACATTAAGCTCTCTATTTTGGTATATTAATCGCTTTATAATCCTAATAAAATAATTTAAATTTCTTTCAATATATAGCCCAATTATTAATATTTTTTCTGAGTCCTGCTAAAAGTTCAAAGTATACTACTCAATAAACTAGTTTGAGTTGTATTATGTGTAAATTTACCTTTAGCATTCGAAAGGATTCGTCTTTCTGAATATTATACTTTCTATCAGTCGTTATGAAATGTCTACACTACTGTCAGTTCTTCGCAGAAAGCTGTTTTAAATTAAGATTAAATCACACAAAACCAGGAACATAAAATGATATATTTCAAATGTACATGAATTCACAATAATATTAAGACAGTTTTTAACGGTAAATGTGTTCCAATTTTAGTTTATTAATATAAGATCTATTCTAGAATATTTTTGAAATATTTCTGGCATAACAATTTAATATTCCATTCACTTTTGATTGAAGCAATACATTTTTCTTGCTAATAACCAGTTCCTTCATTTGACTCTTATGCTTTTGCTTATAAAGATAAATCAGTTGTAATGTATTAAGAAATATTAAATATTTTTGAAAGTTTATAAATTTTAGAATGACCAAATTATGCTTTTCTTACTGATCATATAATGTTATTAGGACAGATTTAAATCAGAAAATTTCCAAATTTATTCTCTCGGAATGATTTTGGTCGAAGGCAAGTTAAAACCTGCTTTGATGGAAAGGAAATTTTTGCTCCTTTTACATGAATCTTATGATTATAGTGGGACATTTAAATATTTCAATATTCCTTAAAAATCAGCAATAATCGAAATTTGTCGAGAAATTTCCTCACCTCAAAATCTCGACAGATTCCAAGAAAAACCTATTTTTCTTGCCAACGATAACTTTTACTTAAAATAGAAAACTATTCGTGAGTAATATATAAAGCTTACGTCAAAATAATCATTTGGACTTTTCGAGGATCATAAATATATATTATGCAATGGATGCGTCATATTTATACTTGTAAAATTTCTACTTATTTTATATAACTTTATACGTCAATTACAAATTAATTTGTAATGGATACCCCAAAAAATAATAAAGATGGGAAGCTCAGTGGCGATTATGTGCAACTTTTCATAAATTGATGCGAATTTCTTTCATCCAGTCAAATTCATGTACTATTCCAGAATCATTTCTCGCATTTCTACGATTTTTTAAAATATAGTTGTAAGCAGAAAGTAAATAAGTAGAAATCGAGTTGTTAAGGGCCAGTAATTCAGTGTATAACATCCAAATTTCTAAAATTGAATACGATTTTAGCTTTACAAGGAATTTTTATCAAGTCAATAAAACTAACAAGCTGTAGTATGAAAATTCACAATAGCTAGAGACTTTAAAGATTCTACAGCTTGCAGAAGCACAAAAAAGTGGTATTATAATGTTAACCCTTTAAGCGATCAATTGTTTCTGCCCAAAATGTACTAAAAAAAAGCATATTTTTTATTGCATTAAACTAAGTACAATACTAAACAGATAAATAACAATAAAAAAGTTTAAATTTTCTTTTTTGAAGTTTTCACACTATTTTTTATTTTATAATTCTGAAACACAGAACCCCCTAAATCTTTGGTTTTTATTAGTACACTTTGCATGCCATGAGGAATGTTTCATATATCTTAAAAGAACTTCTTTCATATTTACAAAAAAAAAAAATACCGTACCTTTTTTTCAAAAGTTGAGGATTCTGTGAGTGTGTGCATATGAATATACCCACACAATTTGAAGCATTGTGTAATATTAAGTTTTACATTGCAAAGGGGCAGTAATAATATTGGCTTTTTCGATTATCCTTCCATTTTCATTTCTTCTCAAGCAACAAATTGCACATTATTTTACCAACCCATGTTTTGATTTGAATATTTTACAGAATCTAAATTTCTGCCTTCAATGAACACACACAATTCCAGCCTTTACCACAGAGGACATCCCGGATAGGAACTATTTTAGTACCATGGACAAACTGCATCACTTAAAACACTAACACTAATAAACTTACCATAAGAATTATAAATATGTGCAAATGAAAAATAGAAAAATGAAAAAATAGTGCCCGTTCAGAGTACGGGAAAACTTGTTGTGGTCAGCTTTTGGTAGCCTATACGGTGTACGGGCAAACTAGTTAAAGGGTTAAACATAATAAAAAAAATATAATATTGGGCTATTTTGTATTTACAAATTTCGTTGATACAGTAAGACTTAGTCCGGATTCTTACATTACATTGATTACGTGATGATAAATGACTTAGACTCCATGAAAAATACTTTATTACCCATAATACGCCTTCAACAATTCCCACAGTTTAAAGCCAGCTGGAAATGTCTGTCTGAGAAATTGACCTTTTCCCAGCAATCACAATATAGAATCTTCTGCCACATAAAAATTACATGAGATTATTCTCTCAACGGACACCCACCGCTTTACTATAACGACCACCATTCCCTAAATTGCTCCTCGGACAATCATTTTTATTTTTTTTTTCTACTGCCCTTTCTCAAACTCGCCATTCCCTTTTTGACCACTAACATCCCCCTAACATTACATACCTCCCAGACTGCTTCCGAACCATTACTTCTAGAACTCCCTCCCCAAGCAACCCCATCAATGAATACTTCTGAGCTATGACAATCCATTGCTAAATTTTATTCTCCCGTCCAAATCTGCTCAATATACCGATTTAAAAATAAGCGCCGTTAAAAAAATAATAACGCTAAAGGTGGAAGCAGAAGATGTAGCCTTTTAAAACTGGGCAGGCTCTCCTATAAATCAAAAGACGCTTTTGAAAGTAAAATGTTTTAAATTACCTATGCAGCGGGAGCAAAAATGCCACGAAACAGTTCATCATATTCGCTGCTTCGGTCGTCATTCCGTGTTTATTTTTTGGTTTTTATTTTTATTCTTCCGACACACTTGCGGTTAAAGGCTTTTATCGCTGCTTTCGGACTCATATGTCACTATGATAAGTCAAACCGTCACATACCACTGGTGATTTATATACTAACGTGATTCTTAGAGAGAAAGAGATAGCAATATATAAATAAAAATATATTTATATAACTCTTTCTCTCTTCTTTTTTATCTGGTGGCGCTTTCCTACCAAACGCGCTTTTCCAGTCTTAATGTTCGGATTTTTGGAATATTGATTCCCGGGTTGGTTGGATAAAGTGTTAAGTTTTTAGAGTCCCCCCCTCTCTCTCTATCTCTGGCGTCTCAGACTTTTGAATTGTAAATTTTTTCGGATGATGTGTATGGTATTTATTCGGCTATATTCAATTACGCTTTTGCTCAAGAATTATTCTCGCAGATCAAAACTTTTTTCTGGTATTCATGAGAGGAAATGCATAGAATATTTTGAATCAAAATATACAAAATAGCATTTTTATGAATAGATAGAAAATAAATACGAGATCTTTTGTGGTTTACGAACACGCATCAAAATAATTCTTTTCCCCTTAACGCCTTGAGAATGCTTATGGATGGCTTAGTATAAAATGAATATATAAAATACAGCTACAAGATTCATTGAGATTCGTACAATTTTTATTCGGGTTTACTGACTTTAATAGGAAATATTTGATTAACATAAAAATATTTCATTTCTATGAAATCCAAGAAAGGAAATACAAAATAGAAATTTTCTTAATTATGAGATTTATGATTGCCTCATTTAAAATAATTGTTTGGTTCATTTTTTGTACGTGTTTTTTGTATTGAAGAATATTTGATAGACATTTATTAAATTTTTTGAAATATAAGTTATAAATTGATAGTGCGTGATTGCATTGGAAAATATAATAAACTAAGTTTTACACTTAGGATTCTTTTAAGAATAAACACATATTGTGAATCTTTAAGTATTTAATAAAAGCAACCATAAGCCAATTTTAAGATGAAACTCTTTCAAATAATTCCAAACCTCTTTATGGTATATTAGAATATTTAGATGTATTTAAGACGAACTAATATTTCACATAAATACGTAGAAAATTTGCTTGCAGTTTTAAGTTATCAAGAAAATAATATATATTAACTTGAGTATATATTAAGCAAAACCAAAGGAGGAGGAGATTTACATCAACGTCACTGTGTATTGCTATACAGAGTGACTTTGATGTAAATCTATTGATATCCCACGAGGGCTATTGGCGACGGACCTCATAATTTTTTACCTTGGTCAAGTGGCTAGAATGACACCTGAACTGGCACCCCCCTCTCATAACTATCACGTCACACCAAGGATTCGAATCTGGGACATTCCGAACATGAGTTCATAACCATAGCCTCTAGGTTACTTTGCCCTCGTAAATGTTAAGGAATGGAAAATTGTTTATTTTTAAGAGAAAACTCTCTTCAATGAATATGTATGTATATAATCATAGACATAATTAATATGCGGTATATTTCCAATTTACTTACTAAATTTAAAAAAAAGAAATACCATCTTCTTTTTAAACATTTGTTGCTAATGCAAAATAATTTCTATTTTAAATAAGTCCTCGAATAATTCAAAAACAAAATATCAAGGGTATTTCAATCATAATATCAAAAAGATGTTAATGAAAAATGAAGTTAATTAAAAAAAAAAAAGAGAGAAATTCGGGAAAAAGTGAGAAAATATTTGAAATATATATCTAATTAATAAAGATATTATATATGTAAGAGAAAACTTGTTAAAATAACCCCTGGCACAAAATTATCTTCCTTCTAACGTACTGTTATACCTTTCACAATCTTCGTACGTCTCCTTCACATAATTATGAAAAATAAACAAAAATGGAAAGATGAAATGTGTGTGAATATGTCCCAACTTATTTCATATAGTTAGACATACACGAAGTTGTTATCTGAATATGGATTGAGTCATATAAATCGCGCTTAGTTACACTCCGGCGATTTTGCCTCAAATTGGGAAGTTTCTTCCAAGATGGGGGATTTCTGTAATTACTTTCGGTGTCGTGTAAATATCATTGAAAAGTGGGAGCAACCTGAATTAATTTCATTAAATATGCGTGTTGAAGAATTGTACCTCATTATCATTTTGATAGTGGAAAAAATATCTGCATAGTACATTTTGAACGGAGAATTTCAAAAACACCGTAAATTAACATACATAGTGATTATTATGAATAAGTTTATCTATTTTTTGTTATATATAAATCAGAGATTAATTGTTTTGGATAATTTTTTGATTCGCCATGTAATACGTAAACTAAAATTCTTAAAAGAAGTTCATATACAATGATAAAGTCAAAACTAAATAATACATTTAAATTATTAATACAATCTTTAGATTTAACGATCAAATTACTATAGTTTAATATACATTATAGTTTACTTGTTAAAAATTTACATTATTTTTTTAATATATTTTTTTTAAATAGATGTGCATCGGCTCTAAATATTGCACAAAATGTTGAAAGGTAACAAAAAAGGCAGTATTAAACAAACTTTTTATATTTATATAGTATTGTTTTTAGATATATATTACTATTTATTTTAAATTTTGCATATAAAAATCATTGCAATAATCACTTTAATATAAATATAATTGATATTATATTCCAGAATTTAACTAAAATATATTTGTAGACATCAAGGTTAAAAATTTTAGAAAGAAAAAATAAATCAATGTTTTACTCGAAAACCCTATCTTGGGATTACGTAATTCCACAGTATTTATGTTTCTGTTGTCGAGTATTATGTATGGAAGTGCATTAAAAAAGCTAATTTTAAAATGTGAAATTTTATGATTCGATTAAGGCAAAGTAGATACTAAAAAATTCATCTTTAAAAAAACTTGTAAATAAATAGTTTTTTTTTTATCATAATGGTTTTATTTTTATAAATTTTGAAAGATCATTAAATATCGTCGAAAGTTAAAGTTACAAATACTTTTATTCCTATACCAATATATAACTGTTTTCAATAATTCTACTCATCTTTTCCAATGTAGATTCCTCATTTTTTTCACAGTGAACAATACAAGTCATAGTGAAAAATACAATTCTTGTAACCCAATTTTTTTATAAAGTACACACACACACACACACACACACACACACACACACACACACACACACACACACACACACACACACACACACACACACACACACACACACACACACACACACACACACACACACACACACACACACATATATATATATATGTAATGTTTGTTCATTATCGTTTTTAAAACTTCCTTTATTTAGTTTATTTTAAAAAAAAATCTTAGAGGTTTGTTTAATTGCAAAATAAATATCCAGTTGGCGCCACTATTTTTCCTTCTCGAATAGTCATCTCAATAGCATTCGTCATTTTACATCATTTCGCGTTGAGAGCTTATAGTGGAAGGTTGAATTTTCGATCTCCAGTAATTATTTTACACGTAAGTGTTTTTTTTTTAATTTTATTATTATTATTCCTCTCTTTGAAACATTCATTATTGTTCTCTTTTATATTAGCAGTTTTTCTTCCTGTGTTGTATTAGGCTTAACTTTCAACTAGTTTTTTTTTCTATTATGTCGAAAGTTTCTGCCGTACGGGGAAGGTTGGATCCATAAAGCATTGCTAACCCTAATTCGCTGGCCTAATTCAGCGACAACTTTAGAAATCATAATAGGTCTCCAGTTTAGTCCAAAGACTTTTTTGTATCTACATTTGTTGTGTCTGGTGAATTCCAATTTCTTCCTGCTTTAGCACTGTAGGTTCTAGTACTTCTTCACTTCTATTATATATATATATATATATATATATATATATATATATATATATATATATATATATATATATATATATATATATATATATATATATATATATATATATAATGTGTTTATACACACAAATGATATTGATAAAGCAGAAATGAATACATACGACTAAAAAATAATTTCACAGTCTTCGAAAATACTAAATATCTGATGCACGTTGTTTTTGGCTTTAAATAATAAATTTTTTTATCGGTAAATCAAAGATAAACAATTTAAATAATTATGCATAAGGTAAAAATGCGATAAAATTCAGATTAAAAAATATAACATTTTAATAAATCTCAATTTCCCCCTAATATTTTATCTCTATATAGTCAATAATTAAACAGTTTTAAATTTAGCCTTTCTTACTGATCGTGATGTCCCCAGAGTTACATTATTCATTGCTTCTTTTACCTTATACAACTAGTTTCCTTCACTGAAATTTTCTAATTTTAAATAATAGTGTAGTACGGAACTAAGTAATGAATTCTTAACTAGTTTCTTTTTATTACCTGCACATTTATATATTGTTATCTGTATCACCTAATTGCTTTCATGTAAATTAATTTTTGTCTTTGTTCAGATTTTGCTTTAAAATATTTTAAAATATACTAAGAAATTATTTAACTGTCCTACTTACCTGGGTATATGAGTATCAAAGTATAAAATATATAATTTATAAAAAGATCCATTAAGATATTATTCATTTCCTAATGGATACAATCAGCTAACGTATACGTAAAGTTTTAATCTTTTTAATTATAAACGATCTCAAATATGCTGTAGATCATGAATTCTAATTACGAATTCCTTTTACTCTTCTCTCTGGGTTTGAAAATGGTTCGCAAATGTTGAAAAAAATAAACTATTCTTAAGCAACTCCAAAGCAAAATATTACAATATCGAAAATTAAAGTACTAGTAGTCTTACATTTCCATTTATTTCTGCAGAAATGAATACTTGAGAATTTTAAAATATAAAATCCTTTTCTGTGTGTATATTTTACAAATGAACCTGACATAAAAAAATTAAAATTGTATTGCAAAGTTTTTTTGCGGTGATTTTTTTTTTCGAAAAATTAAAAAAAATGATTATTATCAGATTGTTTCAAAAAATAATATTGCAAGTAAAATAAGGCATAATTTATTTAAGTGAAAAAACTGTGAATAGTTAATATTTAGGGGCACTTCCTTTGGCTTGGTTACAGTACATATACTATATGTCACAATATGTTCTAATTTTTTGTATTAATTTTAACTGATAGTTATCCAAACGGATTTTACACTTTCAAAGTTGCTCATTTTTGTCCTTTGAACATGAATCTTGAAGGAATTTCTTCATTATCTCCTGCATATTTAGCGTGCGCTTAGATCTAGGGAATGAGTTGACCATAAAGGTAGTTTGAATTTATAGTTTTTAAGCCAAGGAATAATGACCTTTGGTACACTTTTATCCTTGTAGGTAAATAACAGCTTTATTTTGACACATGTGTTTGAAAATCAAGTTAATGAACTCATTGCAATGTGATAGATATTGAAAAATCCTCTTTATTCTAAGTAACTTTTACTTCAGAATCTCGAGAATCTAAGCGATTATTTTTCTCGTTACATTCTGCATCTTGTCTTGTATCAATGTATTTATTCACTCAAACACTCTATTTAGACAACTATTTTTTTAAACTGTGATCTTTAGAAGAATTTAGATTTTTATATTTATAGTTTCTACAAAAAAATACTTTTTCTTTCAGCATTCATCTGTTAATTAAGTTATTCATTGTATTAAGTCGCAATTACAGTCCAATCAGAGTTAGGTATATCTTTTGTGTGTGGCTTCCTTTTAAAACCTATTGAACTGATCCGATATTTTTATAAGGTATACGACTACTTACAACAAATTTGTTTTGAAAAAATGGAGATATGGGGATTTTTTGTGATTTTTAGATTTATTTAGTATATTTTAAGGAAAAATCCTAAAATTGAAAACAGAAAAAAATTATTATTATTAAAATGGGAAAAAACTGATAAAAATGAACAAAAAATTACATAAATGAGGCCCTCTCTGTACAAATATTTTATGACCAAATTCTTAATTCTTCAATTTTGATGTGTTACTTTATTATTCATGTTTGAAATGACCTTCAAGATAAGATATATTTTAATTTTTACAAAACTAGAGCACTTTATCTTAGTTATTATTGCTTAAAGAAACAGTGATTATGTTCACATAAAGGATTGTAAATTTTGTAATAAAACAGTGATTGATAAATCTGATGGTTAAAACACTTCTACTGTTATACAGAGCATACACAAAAAATTTCAGCAAATTATTTTAAAAACTGTTTGAGCAATTACTGTACCCGTTTGAATTTTTCGAAAAAAACACATTTTAAGTAAAACGCATTTTAAAGTTTGACACCGTATGTAAAGTTATGGCATCTGCGTTTACTAAAACACTTGTAGTTTTTTTTCTAGTGAATGGAAAATAAAAAACTTGGTATTTTTATAAAGCTAATAAGATGGCATATAAAATAAAATCATAAAATAATTTGTCAATTTAAAAAAAAATCATGATTTTAGGGCAGTCGGATACTCTAAACAAGCCTTTGTACGCATACTAGCTCTGCAGAAGTGCCTTAACACAAATACTTTCATCATCGTTGATCAATCCCATAATCTTTCAACCCACGGTTGCTTCTGGAAATATGTTAATTTTTTGAATAATTTTTTTTATGAAATTTCTATTAATTTTCACACATGTTATTCATTTGTATTGCATTAGTTTACTGCTAACACTTCAGCTCTTTCGTTCATTCCCGTTGTTTATTTCTATCGATATTACCATGTTCTTTATAACGTAAGACAATGCTTTTTATTTATTCTAATATTTTTACTGGGAAATTATAAAAAAAATAATTAATTAATTCCACACTATCCTTATATAGATGTCATCCCAGATAGTATTTAACACAGAATATTAATAAACACTTTAAATAATAAATTACACCCCAACATTTCTCTGCATTTGCCATAGATTTGAAAACTTAAAGTATGGTCCACCAAGGGATAGCTCATTCCTTAACACCTATCACCAACTTGTTCCCTTCTGAGTAGGGGAGAAGCGCGATTTCCCTTACCAATTCTGGCACTGGTGAGGCGTACTTAGTCCGGTGTTGCTTTAATTGCCGCGGGCGTGCTTACCTCTCAGATGGATGGGGGAGGCTAGACAGAATTAAATTCCCCAAGCGAACATCCGAGACAAGTATTAATCTGTCTTTTGGTTTAATACCAACGGACTGAAGAATCGGTGGGAATGAATTCTCTCATTTACCAACAAAGGGACAGTTTAAGTACTGGGCCCTGTGTGCTGCAACAATGGCTGTTTTAATTGCCAGGGAAGGGTTCTTGGTAATATGTGGGAGGGTACTTTGTTCCTCCTGCTTTAGAAGTTGAGATTTGGAACATTATCTGGCGTTATTTTGCCCTGGAATGAATTGAGAGTCTGGCGCTAATATAATGGAATTGGACATACTAGTTTGCTGCGGGTAAGGTTGGTTGGCGATGAAATTAAAGTAAAGAGAGGGCGGTAAACTTAATTTGGGAGTTCTGAGCTAGAGTTGCAAGGATGGCTATAGAAGATTGTGGACTGTAATAAGGTGATATCTTTTGGTGTCTGAATGCGAAGGTTTGGGTGAGGTGTACCAGATGTTTCTAAACTGATTTTGTGAGTGGTATATCTCACCGGAAATTGTTAGCATTTTTATGCCAAATAATTATTCACCGAAATATGCAACGATGCAATATGCTCAAAGGAGGTTAAAACAATGCTTTTACATGAAACATATTATAAATGTTCTTTTATTACTTGACTAGTGAGCATTGCCAATACTATTGTTAGAAACTATTATTAAGCTTTACTTACCTGCAGTTTCAGAACATTTTGTGGCTAAAATAATTGAAGTGTTCTATTCATAGATGTAATGTTATACTAAGTAAAACATCTCCAAAAATTTAAAGTATGAAACAAATTCAAGTGTTTTTCATTATTTTTTAAATTGGTAAATGTGCGTTTTTAATAATTGTTCTCATGAATTGAATTCTTCTTCCTGTTTTGAAAAGTTGTATGGAGTTGCTGCTATGTAAAATAATATTTATTTATTTTCACACTTTTTAAACATTAAAACATGTCCTTAATTTTATATGGTAGATAATGTTAAAAAATGATCATGTTAGCGTAAATGAATTAATATAAATATACGACATAATCTAAATATTCGAAAATACGTATAACACCCTTTAACCCCTTACTTAAAATTATATATTCAATATTATTGAATAGTTAAAAAATAAATTAAATTAATGTATTTCAAGTAGTAAAAATTATTAACTTACCTCATGAATTATGAATATGTCATCATATTTGTTCGAAAACTGAATAGTCAATGGAATCCTAAATGATTCGGGTAAATCAAAACAATAATAAGCAAGTAAATAATTTTTCAGAATTATCTGAAAATAAATTTTGTTGATAAAATTTTCTTTGAAAATTGGTATTTCTTTATTCACCTGTTTTTCATAACTATTAATATTCTTTTTCCAAAGGAAACTAAATCCTGATCTTAAAAATCGTTTTGAAATAAATCATGGTGATATTCATTATACAGGAGCCTGCGTTCATTTAAAAGTACAGTTTTATCTGTAGAAACATTTTTAAATTAATAGGTGGAAATAGTTTGTGGAATTTATATTTCCTCACACACACACACACACATTAAAAAGTGGTAAAGAATAAAAATTTAGTTTATAATTATTTTCCTGCATTTATATGTTTTTAAAAGTAAAATGAATAAAATTTACGAAATATTCCCTCCAGGCTCTGTTTTATGCTTTAAAGATGATTTTATTCCTAGAAGCATTCAATTAAATTCATGCTGTATTTCATTTTCAGCTAAAGAGGGTCAGAAATGTTTAATATTACTAAAATGTTTAATAAGTCATGACGCTTTATTACATAACTCATTTAAGAATACAGAAAATATATTTCTTAGAAAACGGAATTCAGGATTCAGAGAAATAACTATGTTTTCAAGTTTTTATTTAAAGTAATAGTTAAACTATTTCTAAGCCATCATTAATTCTTTTTAACTGAAATCTAACCTAAAGCAGTAAAACCAGTTTCTCCTAAATCTTATTGATTTATAGTTAGCTCAAATTTCAATTGCCTCAAACATTATTAAAAGCAACTCTGGTGGCATTCTAACAAGAAAAGAAAAAATATTGACCATTCTGTCCAAGCTCCCATTTTATTTTCAATTCCCAGTGTCTGCAAAAAGAATGTCTATAAAAATTCCTCTTTCTCTTCCAGTGTTTCATTCAGACGTCAGTCAGGAAGCATTTAGAAAATTGACATTCGATATTTCAACATTCGGAGCCATATCCAATTGAAATGTCAGAAATTGTATCTGTTCCAATTTCTTCTTTTCCCCCTGGATCAATTGATATTTTTCAACAAATATCGGTCATAACAGATCCCGAGGAACATTTGGCAAAATTGGACGAGGGAGCAAAAAAATATGGTCATCGCGTTCAACTCTAGCCCAACTTCATCTGATAACATTCTATTGAGCTCCAGTGATTTGATTTTGGAATCTTGTCTCTTTCAATGTATGCTTCTTCTTTCTTGGTTGGCTCGCTACTGATATAAGTCTGCTGTTGAGTAAATACATTAAGAAACCTGTTTTTTCTGTAACGCACCGAAAAAAATACTGCGAACTAATGTTATGAATAGAATTTTTTATACCTTTATTTATTTTATTTACTATATCCTCTTCATTTGCAGTTAAATTTGGCTAACCTATTGTATTTCAGCTGCTTCACAATTTATGTTTTATAATCAAGTTGAAAAAAGTGAATTAAAATATTTCGTCGATAAGTATATATTAAGGTATCTGACGACGTTCGGAACCGTGATTTTAAGAAAGCGCATAAATGAATAATTTTCATGATATTTAGGGTCACTTAGATTAGACTACATGTATAAAATTGTTTTAAGGACACAATTTTGACAAAAACAAATTATTTAAATACAATATTTCGGCAAGAAATTAACTTAGAATAACCTTTTTTCAAAATGTTCTCCTTTTGTGGTAAATGCATCTATTATAATAATATTTTGTCTGTGTATAACTCAGACCACTGTACGGAGGCTCAACTATGAGTTTTGAAAAATTCACATTATTTTCAGAGTTACAATGATTTGAAATTATTATCGGCGTTTTTATCTTAAAATTTCTGCCTGTTGTCGTAAAACACGGATAAACCCACTTTTAAGTTATACATTTCAAACATTCTAGTAGAGCCTCTGTACAAAGGTCTGAGCTATATACAAGCAAAATATTATTATAATAGAAGCATTTTTCACAAAAGGAGAACGTTTTGAAAATGGGTCATTCTATGTTCATTTTTTGTCAAAATATTGTACTTAAATAATTTTTTATTGTAATACTATTCTTAAAACAATTTTATATACACTTTCTAATCTAAGTGACACTAAATATCATAAATATTATCCAATTATACGCTTTTGCAAAATCACGGTTCCGAACGTAGTCGGATACCTTAAAGCTGCAATATAAAGCAACACTAAGGCTTTTGACAGCGGTCGTTGTGTAACACCTCACCTGGGGCACTTGGTGTTTGGGGGTTCTAGCAAAGATCAGCCATGACATTTTTAAACACAATTTTGATTATTCATTCTACTTAATCAACGAACACAACTAAGGGTAGGAAATGAACTTAATAAATATATAGTATAGGCTTAAAGCTACTAACATATAATTAAGATTTATTTAACTGACTTCTGGAGCACTCTGGACTCCTACATTTCAATTATCTTTAAATATCTTGCATAAATATACAACCTCCGGTCTTAAATCTTGTTCAGCATATAATCACTTTTAATCTCGAACTATCAACTATCGAACATTTTCCATCAACCATTATCGCGTATCTCAAATGCCAACATTGAATAGAAAAACTAATTTAAACCAAATCTCATCTTCTTATTCGAGCAAATTTTCAACAGAACTTACAGTTAAAAAGAATAGTTTTGTACCAAGAGGATTAGTTGAAGATTCGTGGATAGACCCGTTACAGTTGCAATATTGAACCTCGTTCAAATGACGTGAAAAATACCTAAATTTTAGCACCTCTACTCTCTTATTTTCATATCACTTAAATGAGAAGATCTTGAGCTACGGAAGATTTAATGTGCATTATTTCTTTACACCTGTGGTTCCCTACCCGCCGTCCGGTCCGTGGTTTAAATAGTACAGGGCCGTGCAAGGAACATTATATTGTTTGCATTTTTTAATTATCGTTTTACATTCTATGTTCATTTTTAGTGAAACTGTATTTCATAGAGTAGGCATGTTTAAATACAAATCAATTAAAACTTTTAAATCAAAACAATCTGAAATATAAACAATGAGCATCCCACACTAAGTGAGCCACGTTGAAATTATCAGACGTTGACCGGTCCATTTCGATAAAAAGTTTGGGGAGAACTACTCTACACGGGAGGTCTTCAGTGGCACTAGGTTTCGAACTCATGATACTCCGGCCATGAGTTTGATACCATGATCACTAGGTTACCACCGTCTCCATGATTACTTGAATGAAGTTAAAAGAAATGGATAGTTAAAAATAAAAAGTCTAATACTTGCTGGATTAAGGCAAATGAAATATATATGTACTAAAGAAATTCTGATTGTTCTTTTGTTTTGTTTTTGAAAAAAGGAATTTCTTTGTAAAAATGACCAATAAACTCCTATCCTGCATTTCTTTCAAATATATGCTTCAATAAATTATTGATGTTTGTTATACGTACTGTAATAATTATCTTGATGTAAATTGCTGTTAACTGTAATTAGAAGCTGTGAAAATTAAGTTTACATTACAAAATACTAATAAGTACCTAGCATAATTTTAAAATTAAAGTTTTTTAATGTGAATATATTTTTTCACTATTCAGTTATAATTGCGGTTTTGATTCTATGGTGGATTTTAACCAGATAAAAACCAGCATTAAAAAATAAGAGAACATTAAAAATGTAATAAATTTTTATACAGATAAATCCAAGGAATCTGTCATTGATACAAAGTATGTCGAAAAGAATCCAATAAACATATTCATAATTGTTCACAGTCGATAAATTATTGATTTTGCATTGTCTGATAAATAAAAATGATATTTTCCTGTTGGAAACCTTTCCCAGAAATTTAAGGTACATTACTAAATTCTGTACGGGAATAGAGATCCCTTGGATGTAATTCAAAGACCTTAGTAATAAATTAAATGATGAAGTCGAATGGATTGTAGGTAGTTTAAATTAAGCAGAGATATTTGTAATATTAATTAGAAGTTTATTAACATTTTGATTAAAATTATAATATTATATGAATTGAATGATATAAATGTAAATGGATAAATAAACTTCTATGTTCTTGAAGGAAAGGAGGAAGGGAATAATGTGAAATAAGAGTTTATATTTTAGACTTCGCATTGATATAGTTTTGAGCCATATTCAAAGACCATTATATGCACGTAGTGTGTCACATGATTTTGAAGCCCAAACTGAAATTTAAGACATTGCATTTGTTCCCCCATTACCCACTGAACAATCCATTAGTTCCATAAACTCTTATTTCCCAGAAAACTTGAAGCTTTTTCCTTTGCTATCTCTTTTATTAGATATTAATGATTCTTGTTTTTTTTATAAATAATATAAAAATACAAGACACACAAAAACATTATGCATATTTTTAAGGGTTGAATAATCTTAAACTAATAAATAAATAGTTAAATATGATATTTCAAGGCGCAAAAATCAATTTGACTGTATTTATAAAAAGAAATTGGTATGCAAAGTATGAATAAGAATATTAAAAACTTTATTATTGGAGTAACGCGCTTCTAATTTTACATACATTAATATTCTTTATTATAAAATATTGACTGCTAATTGTCTTATATAATTTTTTACAGTATCACATTGCAAATGCTTTATTTTAGAGACGATTTCATGTAATTTTTAAATTTGACAAAATGTGCTGGTTTTCTCAAAGTGGATCTAAAAAGGCACTAAATACACATTGTAATTAATAGTAAATCTTTTTTTATATAATTTTAAGCTAAAAATATAAAATCCTCTCATTACAAAGATCGTATTTTAGTTGCATATATATAGAGAGAGAAAAAAATGGGTTATAATTTCTTTCAATCGTTAAAGAAATATAATTATTTAATTTTTATAGACCCATGATACATGTTTATATATTTATTTTTTTAATATTAATTTCACTGAATTACTTAAGTTTCAAAGTAACAAGTTTGCTAATTGATAATTAAAGTAAACTAAAACTTTTTTGCATCTGTATCAGAAAAAACAGTACATATATATTTTAATTTAAGATAAAAATTAATATTTTCCTATAGTAAAATGTTCATCAAAATTTGAAATACAAGCTGTTACTCTTTTGGAATAATTCCTTCTATTAATTTCAGGTATGAAAAAGGAAAAGTTACTTAAAAAAATTGAAATGAATTTCTTATTAAGTTTGTACTTTAGTTTGTGAGGTGATCAGTGTAGATATCTTTGCTTGTTAGATCCACGCAACGCATTATGTTTTTGGGAAAAGCTTCGTAATCTTTACACCTTATTTAGATGGGGAAAATCTTTTTATTTGCTGACAATAAGTGGCACTTGATGTGACCATCGGCCAGACGAGAGAGTGTAGTCTGGGAGCATCTATCACACTTGAGAGCTAGGGCCAGACCGGGTATCTTTCTCCTCCTTTAAACCAAATTTTGAGATTTTTTTTTTAGCGAGTATGATTTCAGATGGGAAAAGTTGGATGTGGAGGGAGTTTACAGCCCTGCTTCGCTTGTTCCAGATTTAATATTGTAAAGAAAAATGTATTCAGAACAATCCAGTTGATATGAATAAAATTATAAGAAAAATATGTAATTATATTTAAGTAGCTTTATTCAGAATTACTTGATACAATTTAAAATTCGTCAACATTGATATAATATTTAAACTTTTTAAGAATTGCTGCATTTTTCTAATTTTTTATAATCTGTTAATAAAGTATAAGGTTTACATAAAAAGATATATTATATATATATATATATATATTACTACAAACTGAAAACAGTTATTACATATTTTTGAAAGTCCTATTTTGTATGTGTCGCGGAAGGTAGAAGCTATGTTATCTTTCAGAATTTTTACTACGATTTTCAAAAACTTCAGATTTATTATTTAACATTAAAAATATAATATTAATAAAAGTTAACTTTATAGATCATTTAAAAATTCTCTGTTTCAAAGTTTGAACTGGGTAGTTTGTTAAATACAATTAGTTGCTGCTCAGAAAGTAAAACTGATTTTTTATTTTTCTGAAAAACTTAGAAAGCGTAAATTTTCAAGTTGTTGGAATTCGTTTTTGATTAATATTGTGTTTTGTGGATTAAAACCTTTAGATTATTTTTTTATTAAAAGCTCACCAAATTTTATTTATTATTTCCTAACAGCTATTCGAAAAATTCTTGATAAATATTAATCTTGTCATTGTTCTGTTATACTTTTTCCTTTTATTATAAGGTGCTTTTTGCTTTAATACTAATTTATTTAAAACATATTTCTCATAATTTAGAACCATATTAAGGATAATTATTACTCATATATATTACACATATTATTAAGCCATTAACTATTGAAATACTTTTGTATAATTTTGTGCTAAGAAAATAAGATATTTTTTGTGATTATAAGGAAATATAATAAATAAAAATTATGTGACAAGTTGTTTTATAAATTAACAAGAATATCTACTATACTTGCATTTCAGGACATGAAAATGTACATGGCGCATTCCATTGAATTTGAGTTTAAAATGCTAACTTTAATATATATGTTGCATAAATGTAATTTTTTAAATTAAATTCTTAATATTTAAGTTCTGTTTTGAATTCATGTGTGTATAATTTTAAATTCATGTAAATAGTCTAAATATATAAGTGCCATAACTTATAAAACTATGTACGGAATAGTAGTATAATATAATAAAAATAAATTCTTATAATTTTGTTTTTTCGAGTGAATATATTTTATCTACGGATTAATTTCAGCGTGATTTTAGTTCTAAAAGAGAAAGCGCTTTCAAAAGCAAAATGGAAAAATCCCATTATATTTTTTTTATTTGTGAATTAAATTCCGATAGAAAATATTTCAAATACAACTACGAAATTTATAGAATTCTTGAGAGTAAGAAAAACTATTTTTGAACTATTAGACCGTAAACCTTGAAATATGGTAGAATTGTTCCTTTCATGGAGTAGAGATTCGCCACAATATGTGAATTGCAAATATTGACTCCCAAGTGGCATTGCGAGTGCCTTAGGGGCGTTATATTTAAATAATAAGTGAACTCTTTAAAAAAATTATTTTACATTTTTCTATACGTTTGTTTTGTACCAAATTCTACTCTTCTTATAATTTAGCTATTATATCAAGAAAAATATTTTTTATTTTATAAACTAACTCTTGTAAAGAAAGAGTACTTCAGCTAGTATACTTCACAAATTACTGCAGAAAACCAATGATATATGTAAATATGCTTCTTCATAGTAAAAAGTAGATATAAATATGTAGCTTATTACATATGTCGTATATTAATGTCATATTAATGCAGGATATAGAATAAAAGTGAATTGCATCATTTGATTCAAATGGTTCTCTATAATCATTCATGAAACTGCATAAATAAATCAATACAATACTTATTTGTAATTGTATAAAATGTTTTAATTTTCCATACCTTATGGAAGGAATAAAAAAAACAATTATATTCCACTAAGAGGTTTGACATATGGCGATGATACTTATGTAACAATTGACATGAGGAACAAATAAATATACAATTTTTGCATAAATTTAGCATTATATATACATAAAAATAAAAATTGACTTTCTCAATTCAGTATATTTATTACCAAGTAACATCGACATATAGATGTGCATACATCCGTATAAAAATAAAATTGGCGTCACTTTTGCATATTACATGAGCATTATTTAAATATTTCACGAAATATGATTAAAGTAGAAGCCAATTTACATCATTTTACTATTTGTAACAGAACACTAATGCTATTTAAATATTCATACACCCACATGATGACAAATATGTGCAAGTCTATACCATATACATAAACATAGACATCATTTAAATTTTGCATTGCAATACATAGAAAGTAGAGACTGACGTATACCATTCTTGTTTTCTCTGCCAGATACCGTGTACCCTAGCCATAAAAGGAGAATCCAATTGAACGCCAACAATGGTTTCGCTAGAGCTGTCTTTTACGTTTCTCTTGGAATCAAGAGACGAATTTTATGTTGTTCCGGAAGACATACGCTGGAAAATAGAAAATGGAAGAAGGAAAAAAAACACATAGATTTCAGTTTCTTTCTTTCCTCCTTCTGTCTTTCGTTTCATTTGGGGTTTTACGGAGCAGCAATGGCAGATAAAAAAACACCATAAAATGCAACGAATCTTGATCCGTTCGTCTGATGGCAGCGACTCTTCAGATTAAGCGATTAGAGTCCTGTTAGAACCCGGTTTTAGGTTTCGAGTTTGTTTCTTAAACCTGCTTCCGAGCAATTTCGTTCACTTTAGGGGAAGGAAAAAAAAATTGATGCCTTGCAATTAGATTGAGTTTACTTCTGTAAAAAAAAAAGTTTGGTCAGATAAGGTATTTTGGGTAATAATGCGGAAGTTTACCATCGAGTACATTTTATTTAGTTCTGAATTTTAAAATGATCTTAAGGGGAAGGAGGAAGGGATCAGCCTAATATTTTAAATTGAAAGTTAAGAAAGTACCTTGTTTTTGCTACATTGTATGTTTAAGCTCTTTCTATCTGGGGGGAATATGAAGTTTTTCTCATGTTAAATAATATTTTTTTGCTCTGTGTGGTGATATTACGTTTAAAAATTCTCATTCGTTCTCTCTCAAATTTAATGGCTAGAGCAATGTTTCTCAAACTGTGGAGCTCGCCCACCTAGGTGGGGTGTGATAACCCTACAAGGGGGATGCAAGCATATCGGAAAAGTCGAAAACAAAATATTATTTTTAAAAAAACTATTAATTTACTGAAAGGAAACAAAACAAAACATATTCTGACATAATAAAAAATAATGCGGATTTACACTGATATAATACACTTATAAATGTGTCAATACTGCACAATGTGTTTCATAATTAATTTAACATTACAAAGTTAAAAACAAGTTTAATAATTATCAGTGGCCTTATGGCAAGTCATAAAATTATATTCAAAATTTAATACTTATTTTAAAATTTTGTACGATTTATAATTAAATTCGTATTGTAGCCTTTCGTCAAAATATATTATTAATGAATCCAATACAATGTTATTGCATGGAGGGAGGCGATGAAAACTAGGATTGAAAATTGAGTTGCGAGTATAGGAAGTTTGAGAGAAGACATGTAACATTTATAACCGGTTAAAAATTTTACTTTAAACTAGGAATCTTCAACTTTTAACGCTCGAGGGCCATATCAATAAATACACAAAGATCCATGATCACACGCCTGTCAAAAAATAATGTACTTAAGGCATTTAAATAAGAAAAGATTGTTTGTTTTTCAAAACTACTATTGATTATAAAGGAAGATATAGTATTACAGATTTGTATATAAATATTGATTTCGAAAATGCTAAATTTAAGTTGAATTAAAATAGTCGAAGTTCACCTTTTCTTCTGAGATTTTATGCTTGGTCAGATTTTTTATATCGTTAATTCCGGCGTATAACACACTTTTAGCACAAAAAAAAAGATAGAAACTTACGGGTGTGCGTTATAAGCCGGGTATAAAAATTATAGTTTTAAAAATAAAACAAAGAGATGGGCATGAAAAAAATAGGATTTCTACAAATATCGAAATTTTGTTTATTTAAAAGAAATTATATAATTTGTGAACCAGTACAGGTTTAAGCTTATTTAGGGCCCTGGGCGCAGAAGATCTAATGGCCTTTTTGGCACAGGTGGATCAAAGGAGAGGCTTATGGGTGACCTCCCCAAGTGCCATTGGTCAAACCTGTACTGTTGTGAACTTAAAATAGTTGCAGCTCTAGAAGTATACTTTTTTTTTTCAAAATCCGGGGTAATACTTCGAAAAAATGACTTTAAAACATAAGAACATTGGATACGTACGTTTCAGGTTTCTTCGTAAAAAAAGGAGTGCGTGTTATACAGCGAGTATACCTAAAAATTCCTAATACCTAAATACCTAAGTCCCACTAAATGCCTTCAGCGGTCCACGGTTGAAAACTCCTACTTAAACCAAAAGCTTTAACAAAATTCTTGTTTTAAAAAGAAAAACAATTTCCAAAATATAGTACTTTGTTTTGCTTTTAAATAAAAAAAAAATTTTACTTCACATCCTCAGATCAAAGTACCTTTAAAATCATTAAAAAAAGAAAAGAAAAATAAAGGAGGAAAAATATTGGACACAAATTAATCTTTTAAACATTCAAATTTTACTTCTATTAAAATAACTTTTATTTAAGTGCACATCCTAACGGTATTAGCAAAAAATGTATTACCGTAAACTCTATTAGTAAAAAATTAATTTATCTGAATTTAAAATTTATTTTTATCAAGGATATAAAATATTGTAAATAATCAATTTTAATTACCTGTTGCAAAATTTAACATTTTTAATATCTCTTACCGAAGAACCTTAAAAGTAGATATTAATACATTTGAAAATATTCATCAAAGGGAAAGCCAGTTGAAGTTATTGAAGTTTCAAGAAATATTTGTTCTTTATTATTTTTTGGGAATAAATTGTTATTTTTGGTATGTTAAAATTGTTGGTATTTAGCAATCTAATTTTTTTAACTATATTTATAAACAGTATTAATAGTTTAAATAGCTTAATAGGCATTTTTTGTTAAAAAGAGAATACAGTTCTTCTGACACAAAATTTTTTTCTCAATACTCAGTAAAGCTCTTTACAAATAAAAGTCGCATCAAAACTGAATCCAACACATTCCTTAGACATAAATATTACTTCAACAAGATGCAGAGAAGGCAACCACAGAACTCAACTTTGAGGTGAAATTCGAACTGTGGAATTGTTTTTTACAGAGCATGCTCGAAAACATGTTATCAATTAGAGCAGAAGCAACAAATGATACTTTTAAACAAATACAATCAGACCCCGATTTGTCGAATTCATTGGGTTCATTTGTTTCGTTAATTCGGGGCTTTAAAGAAAATAAAAAATTTTGCACTTACTTTTGGAAATTCTATGAGAAGCATCTACAGAAAAAATAGCCATAGTTAGAAATCACTTACAGCTAAAAATACTATTAGTGCATTACTACGCACCAGTTAATTGTAAATTTCAAATACTGACTTATAGATGTTTGATAATCGTTTTAATTCTTCACTCGAAAAGTTCTTTTTCGACTTTATACAGAGAAGAAAATATTATGTCATTCACATCCTGCTGCATGAAGTATGTTTTCATAATTTTCACAAACTTTGTAAAGCATTAGAAAATGTAACTGTTTTGACATGAGTTTCAATATCAAATTCAACATCAAAATCGGTATTCATTGGCATCGTCAATCCAACAATTTCCTCAACTTCAGTTGCTCAAATATGCAGAAATCAGCAAATGTAAATTTCTTTTTCTGTTACGGAAAAAAAAAAGGAGGGGAAGGATTTCATTTTTTGCAATTATTAACTCAAAAAAATTTCAGCTGTTGAAAAAAATTGTTAACTCACGGTTTGTTATTCGTTAATTTTTTTTTCTCTAATGGGGCTATGGATTGGTAATTTTACCTTTTCAAACCTAGTACATTCCCCAGGAGCTGGTATCCCTTTTTAGTGCGGCACAAAGCAGGCGATACCAGTTGCTGCAAAGTAATTTTGATACCCATTTCCCTCCCCAGACAGAGGCACCTAAGCCCTGACGATGTGAAATTGTACTTAGGAATTTAATTCTGCCGAGAGCCCCTAAGCCAAAACGGGAAACTCAAGGTTTTTTACATCCACACGATAAAAGACCTGATGCATCAATTTTTGCATCATGAAAACCATTGATTTCGGGCCCGGGGAATTCAACCCTTGATGCAAGGGCCCGCAACAAACCAACTACGCAACCCAGCTAGCCAATTCGTTAAATATGTTTTATTTTTTTTTCATTTTAATCGGAAAAGAAAAAAAAGTTAAAGGAACTTCGTTTAAAAATGGGTTCTTGGGGGGAATGAATTTTCAATAAAATAATTATAACAATCAAAATATGTATACGAGTAAATAATAATGTAATACATATATTCGTAAATATAATGAAGATCCCCCAAAAAAACAACAGCTATTTTAATCAAATTTTCCAAATTGGGAAATTTGAAGCAGCAACCCATTAAAAATTATTATCTAAAACAAGTGAAAATATAAAATATTTTGGATAAAAATACAACCTTGACAATTATTGGCATAAAAAATTATTACAGCCAGGAACACATGTATAACATGTATAACACAACCTTAAATGTTTGTAAAGAAATTAATTTAAGTCAAAATGAAAAAAATTCTCGAAATTATTCTGTAGCATTTTGCGAGTTCTTTCTGCAATCTGATTTATAATATTTGTCCACAGCCTTTCTCGAATGATGTTATTATTATAAAGTTTTTTCCCTTTTTCAAATCTCTCCAATCAAACCCCAATTTTTTAATTGAAATTATAATTTTTTCACATTGGATAAAAACTAAAAAAAATCAAACATTATATCAAAAGCTATTTTTTCCATTTAAAGATAAAATTTTTAAATTAAAAGAATATTATTTCACAAAACATTTATTACTTATTAAGGTTTCCGACTACGATCGGAACTGTTATTTTAAAACCATAAAGGGATGTTTTTTTTTTGGTGCCACTTAATTAGAATCCATAAAAAGGTTTTTTTAAGAATATTATTTCGTAAACATTTTTTAAATGCGATATTTTGGGGAAAAAAAGAAAAAAACCCATTTTAAATTTTTTCCTTTTTCAAATGTTTTATGATAATAATATTTTTCCTGTATATAGCCGCCACTTGTACAGAGCCTGAACTAGGAGTTTTTTTAAATAATAACTCAAAAGAATTTATCCATATTTTAATAAAAAAGAGGGGGAAAAATTTTTGGAAAAACACCGATAATTTTTTCAAGGGAGTAACTATAAAATAATGTGTATTTTCAAAACCCGTTGGCCCCAAAGGGGAAATTTTTGTATTTAAAAAAAAAATTTATATAAAATTTTCTAACGGAGAATCTTTGAAAATAGGTAATTCTACGTTTCCGCAAAATAACTTAAATAAAATTTTTTTTCTAATAAAATTCTAAAAAAATAATTTATACTTTATTTTTTTAAGGGCCTTAAGCATCCTGAAAATTATCCAATTATACCTTCTTTTTTTTAAATCACGTTTCTGAACGTAGTCGGATACCTTAAAAATATTTAGTCTGATAAATCAAATTTTAAATATCCAAATCAAGTTTGGTGTAGATTTATCTCCTGAAGTCTTTCAAAACTTGTTATATTCAAAGAATTTGTTATATTTATAATTCTTTTAGTTTCACTTCTTTAACTTTAATGTTTAATAATAATTATTAAATTTTAATTATATTTTTATATTAATATAAGAACATTTAACTATTTTTTTTTCTGTTTTTGATTAAAATTTCAAACTAGTTTATCTGCATCTTGACATCAGTCATTTATAAATAATGATTTTTCTATACATTAAATGATGCAGAAATGTATAAGTATATTTAACACTATTTAGGAAAGCATTCTATAAATACAATTTCTCCACAACGAAGTGTAAAATTTATGAAAACTTTTCTATAATACTTTTATAAAAAAAAAGATAATTCGTATCAAAACTAGTTAAGGAAAGGTTTGGGAATTTTCAGAATACAATGCGATAAAAATCATGATATAAAATAATGATTTACATAGAGATATTACCCACAAAAATGAATACACATTACTCTACATAATTAAACAAATTAACCTATAATATTAGTTTGCTCAAACGAGACAAACTAATTATGCATTTACATTCGCACTTTTAGCGATAAAAACTACAAAACAAAATAAATAAATAAAAAATTCAAAGGCAAAATGTGAGATAAATATTTCGTTCATTGATTCCATTACTGGATTTAACAAGGTTTATGGTAAGAATTCATTCTTTTGTAAGTTCACAAGAAGCGCGTTGTAATTTGCTTAAATGTGGCCATAAATAGTAAGGAAAAAAAAAAGGCATCGTTAAAGTAACTACCGTTTTGAATGTATGACAGCTCCGCCCATAAAAATGTATGGGTGGGAAAAAAAGAGGTTGTTATGATTATTAATTCCCTAATTTTATTTTCATAATTTATTAGCTTAGGATTTATCGACTCCCACTTCCAGATTAAATTACTAAGAAACAATTTGTTTTAGTTGGTCGTATATTCTTTAAGAAACGTACTGAATGTCGGCTGTGATACAAATGAGGTGTTTTTATTGCAAAATCTGAATCTTTTATGATGTATTTTCTGCTTTGACAAGATTTTATCTTCAAAACATAACATTTTCTCTCTCTAAGTTGCGAATTTTATGTACCAAATGAAATAAATGTCATCGAATATGATCAACAGTTCGAAAATGAAAATTCCTCTAGCTACTTTTTATTTAATATGAAATAATAATTTTTGCGTTTATAGAACAATTTACTCTGACATTAGCTGCGTGTTTAGATATTTATGTAAATATGCTGATAAAAATTCATAAAAAAGAATTTTCTTAAATAAATGAAATAACCGGGATTTGAATAGTACGGATTCTAAAATTAGTAAAAATATTTACACGACTTCATTCGCCAAACACTTATTGCTATCTATTTCATTCTATTAAATATATTTAATACACCTATTTATTCTGAACCACAGATGTCTAATTCTATGAACTGAATCGTCTCTTATTATTTAAGCTTACTAGAGTGCTAAATTTTTTTCTTCTTGAAAGTCATTTTAAGTTATTAGTCAGCATTTTTGGCTAAATTCAAGCAAGTTACGAAAAAGGTTTTGCTGCCTCAATTGACAAAATTTGAGTATGGAAAAGGTCTCTCAATCTTGAATCATTTTAAAATCCTAAACTGGATCTCTAAAATAATTTTCAGTTGATTGAAATAAAAAATCATTTTTACTTTGCAGTCTATTCAATATTTTACAGAAAAGATATCTAAAATAATATAATTGCCAATATACTTATAATTAATTAAATAACTAATTAAAAACTTCTTCCTTTTCAACTAGAAAAGATTATTGCTATGCATTCTATTCAGAACAGCATAGTATGTCACACAGAACGATGTAAAACTTATTTCATTACACCATGATTTCAATTTCCAGTGGGTGTTATATGAAGTAGATTGAATGATCTGCAAACCTTTTCGGCCCTCGGAACCCTAAGAATTATGAAATGTTTTCGGGGAATTCCATTCCCTCCCCTTCTTTAGAATACACCTTAAAATAATATTTAAAGTTAGATCAACATGTTATCAGTACTTCATGTAAAGACAATTAAAGAAAGATATTTCGCATTTGTTATTAAAAAATTAATATGTTTAAATTTACTCTCATTTTTTAACTTAAATAAGTTGTTCCAAATGGCATTAATATGTTTACAAATGTGCGGGAAACTTGTGTATTCTATGTGATTTTGCAAATCAAAACTGGAACCAAACTCTCATCTACACATCATACTTAGTTTTCTCTACTGGGAAATATACTCTTACAAGTGTTGCAATTTTTTGGAAAGGTTCTCTTATAGATGATTTGTTTTGTTTTGTTTTCACAGTGAAATAAAGGTGAATTTTCCATTAGAAAAATCATTTAGTTTCACCAAACGTTGCACTAACGGTTATAACATTATTTCATAAAATCTGGGATCATAAACAATAATATGTTCAAATTCAAGTAGGTAGGACCTGTACAGAAATGTAACGCTTTAATATTCGTTTTGTTATTTAATAAAAGGTAAAAAAAATTATTATAAAATAAAATTAGGGAAGAAAAGGAATTTTAAAGACTGGACATTTTATATTGAATAATGAAACCTCTGGGTATGCATCGTAGAACACAGTTTGAAGTAGACCTTAACGGCAGTAAAATGCAAACAAGCAAAGGAGGATTGTAATCATCCTACTCCTACCTTCTCAGTCCTTACTTTTCAAGAATTATACTCATTGAAAAAATCGCACAATATGTTGGAGTGTCAGGTGCCTTCCACCATCATTGGTATTTGTGGGAAAAAGGCTCTCAGATTGTGCACTCACAACTTTTGCCAGTGGTCACATCTAGTACCTCTCGTTCTCAGAGGACCTTATGATCTTCTAGAAGTGTCAGGTTTACCATGCTTCAGCCAGATGAGCATATTGGGAGTTTCTCTGGGAAATATATCTATTCTGATCTTTTCGTGTGCTCGACTTTTAAGAGCAGCGGTTTAAGGTTCTTGTCTGAATTTGTCAGTTTCTGGAGGATTAGTAACAAAAACATCGGAAAAAAGTGTCTGGAAATATAATAAAAGTTATGTCATGGTTTTTACTTGTAATAACGTGAAATTAAATTTGAATCAATTATTATTTTGCATTTTCAAAAAAATATCAAAAGAATGCCTTTCATCGTTAAAGTATGTTTCCACGCTTAACATTATGATACTAAATTTTGCTAAGCTATATTAAATTGTGCTTAGTTAAATTATAAAATTTTATTTTTGGTAAAAGTCTTTCAAAGAAATGTCAGGAAAAAAATCGAAATATAATGTTTGTCATGAAATTCACAACTTTAATCAATGTGTTTTTTTCTATAAATTTTATAAAAAAGTATCAAATTTACTATTTGAAAATTAAAAAAAAAACAAATTTCATCTTCAGCACGGAATAAATGTATATAAAATAAATTAATAGTTAGTTCAAAGTATTTTTGTACTTTTTCTTTACGTTCTGCCAAAATCAGAACTTCTAAAAAAAAAGTATATATTCAACTATAGAAGTTAATTAAAACATAAAAAATCCCCTACATTTTTTGTGCATAACATATTAATTGTCAAATTTATATAACCTTTATACATCAGAAATATTTTTAGGTTACATTTATGAAACAAACTTTCATAAATTAAGTGTTCCTGCATTACAAAAGCATAAGAATTAAATTAATATTATTTTTTCGAAGACATTCCTAACTTTATTTGTTTTTATATTAAGCTCCTAATAATAATTTTCGATTCTATATGTTAAAATTATTATAAATAGTAAATAAAATGAATAGAACGTTTTGTTGAAAATTTTGTTTTGTGCTTAAATATACAAAGTAAATTAGTACAATAAAAATTGTAAAGCTTGCCAATAAAATACATCATAAAATTTAGATAATTCTAAAAGGCTGAATATAGTAACTCGGAAAATCATGTTTAAAAATATTTTTAAAACCGAATATAGGAAGCGCTTTGTTCTTTTTAACTATTACTATAACAACAGCAAGTATTTTTAACTATACATTCAAACGCTTTTAAGTCATTGTTTATTTTTATGTACAGACTATTAAGTAAGTTAATATGAAACATTTTGTCTCTAAAATAATTTTTTTCGTGTCGTTATCTTTTGTTAGTTAACCAACCGAATAGAATTTAATGATTGCTATCTTATGTGGAACGCAACCTTTCAGTTCTTATTGTAGGAAATAAGATAGTATATTAGATGCATTGTAAGCTTTCCGAAACATTATTTTGGAGAATATTGATGCTAAAATTGAATTATACTACTAAATGATATTTATGAAAAATATATATTTGGTTTCATTATGTTATTTTGAATACTTTGGTAATGATGTGTGAATAATTTAAAATGGAAACAAATTATATACACTCATGATTGAGAATATTTTATTTTCATATTTCTGGCTATGTATTTCTATTTTAATACTTTAACAGTTTACTTTATGTATAATATAAATTTGATACCGCATATAATTCGTTTAAATAATTGGCACTTGCCTACTATCGCAATGTTCAAGATAATTCGCCAAGTTGGCAAACTCGATTTCGCAAGTGTCATACACGCTGAATTGACAACCATGTACTTCGTTTCGTATAATGTTTTCTCTTCAATACAGCTGCATTAATACCTAAGTACCAAATTATTTAAAATTTGTTGTATCAAGTCTTGGGGGTAAACATTTTTTTCTAATAGGAGTCATAATAAAATTCTAATGAACTAAAAAGCTTTTTAAAAAATGTGTAAAACAAGCTTAAGCAGTTTATTCAGTTTAACAGGAAGTTTATTAAATTCATAATACTAAGTAGTTAATCAATTATTATAGTTAAATACACAAGACCACTTTAGTTATGGAAATTATGAAATAAATAAAATTTCTAATTATATATAATTTATAGATACGTAAAGGGGAATTACCGCATATTAATTTTAATTAAGTTTTAATTATTCTTGAATAAATAGTAAATTATTAAGTTAACAGAAATAATAAAAACAAATTTGAAAATACACTATTGGCAAATTATAAGACCACTTGTCCAAAAACAAAAAAATATGGAAATCATTATTATATTGGCACTTTGTAAATAAATATAATAGTAGCTGTCTGTTTATATCGATAATTTCAAACGTTCTGTTTTTCAATGATAGAATTTAACATTAATCTCAATTTTAGAAGTATTGTGTTTTCTTTTACAATAACTATTTTAAATCGATTGGCTGGTGTGAATAGGACTTATTAAAATCATAAAAATAGCAACGGATTATTTCTAAATTTTTTTAGTGGAGTTCAAGTCCCCACTTTTTAGCCATGATATAAAGTTAACTTTTTTCTGTTTTAAATCATTCCTTGGTGGTTTTATTTGTATGGCTGGATTAATTACTTGTTTTGCTGAAATGTGCAGTTAACACCGCCTAATAAAACCCCATATGATATCAGATTGTCATGTAGGAAAACTTAATACTGAGCTGTATCCATATGTTCCGAAATTCACTGTAAATTTAACAATTCATTATGAATAAAGGGTTTCGAAACTATCCTCTGTCGATTTAAGTATTTCTTCAGTTCCTTCCACAAATAATTCAGAAAATGTTTTCAGTTATCAGGCCATCAAAGTTAAATGTATTTTCATCAAGAAATACAATTTGCTTCCACACTCATTGCTCAAAGACACGACATTTTGAATCCATTCCGTTCCTTGATGATGTTTCAGTAACTTCGGGATTTAAGGCTGTTGCAACAGTGACATATGACTTTGTTTTGCTGAAACGTTTCAAAACTTCACGAGTCAAAGGATCTCTTATTAGTTAAAAATTTGTCGTGAACGTCCCGTCCATTCAAAATCGTTTATTCTATCAATCATCGTTACGGTTTCTTATTTTTATTTTGTTTGAATAACCTTTTCCAATTATATCGTTACGAATGGAAGTTTTAAAAGACATCATTTACTTATTCATTTTTCATTTCCCCCCCACTATTAGTTCACTCTCTCATATATATATATGTGTGTGTGTGTGTGTTTTCTTCAAATTTTCAATCGTTAATGAAATTCTTATTCATCCCCTGAAGTTCAAATACATTTTCTTAAACTTGTAGTGGATAACACGACGATAATACAGTTTTTTCACATATTAAATCATTAATTAAATATTATTTTTTTTTAATTTTAAATTTATTCTGCGTTATTTCTGACAAAGCTAGATTTATCTACAACAAATGACGCCAGTAGGTCTTCTAACAAAGTAGTATTTGACTTCAACTTCTTTTTTTTTTTTTTATTACTTGAAATTTAGGATTTGCCAGTACTCCTATAAAATAAATTTATTCTCACTTTACACTCATATAACTATTCATATCACGGCATCTGAAGAAAAAATAAAGTTAAGCCGATAAATAAATATAGTTACGCCTGTATCTTTGTTTCTGAGGTAATAATTTCAGAAACACTATTGGATACGAGTTTTTTTAATGATTCCAATATCATGTTTAATATGTTAAGTTCCTCAGGTAGTCTCATAATTTCTTAACTTACATTTTAATTTTTTAAAAAGAGATGTAGTTTTAATAAAGTTTAAGCTATCATAAAATAGCAATTAGTACAAAAAGTATTTAATGATCAAATTTTAATAGACTTTAAAAAATTGCATACTATGTATTTTTCAGAAATGAATTAAATTTCGTTACTGGTTTTAAAATTTTCTAGCGCATTGTATGCCTTTCTGTGGTAAAAAATAACAGTTAAGCACATTATTGAAAACTTTAATAATTTACAAGTGTTCTATGTGTTTATTTTAACTTTTAATAATTTTAATTAACTTTGTATCTTTCAGAAGTACGGAAATTTTTTATGAAAGATATGAGAAGAAAGTGAGACCTGAATTTGCATTCTTTGACGAAGCTAAGTTGGTAAGATATTACTTTTTTTATATACAAAAATTATTTAGATAATTGTAAAAAAAACGTCAAACATCTTCAAAAAAGATGTTTTTACCAAGGAAATGTTAATTTGACTTAAAAAATGAATAAGCAATTTAAAGCGACTATTTCATAAATTTACTAATCATCATTCATATTATTAGATAAAAAATATTTAACTTTTTAAGCGATTTTGAACAATTAATTTGAAGCCAAATAATAAAATATTACTTTTAATTTTTTTTTTTTCTTAATTATTTCATTTTAGATCAACAATCTCCAATTTAAAACTCATTTTTTATACAGGTACAACATTTTTATTTTTTTTTTAAAAATTAGATTTCTTTTATATATATATAATTTAAAATAATTATAATATATAACAAAGCTTATAAATATAACATAAACAATAAAAGAATTATATTTACATTAAAGTTTTAACTTCTAATCTACACAAATCTACATTGTTTGTAAGTATTTAATTCTAATAATACTTAATAATATAAGCTAAAGTCAATTGACATTTATTAAATTAATGTATTCATAGATTCCTAAATGTTTAAGCACATTCCTTCTGTTTAATACATTACTTCTAATAAAGTAAACCTAAAAATCTATATCTTAATAAATACCTTACATTCTAAAACAAGATGTATATCAGTAAGTTATCAAATAAATATAATAATTTCTCTTCACTTTCACTTTCTCCGTCTAATCACATCACTCATATCACAAAAAAGAATCTTTTCCCTAAAAAAGTAACAAAATTCCCTTACTTATCAGTATTTCCCCCCACAGACATGTTGCTCTTTTTTGCAGACATTTCTCAACAGAAACGGTTTGTTAATGATAGCTGAGACATATCAGAAACGGGGCTTACTTCCAATTTATGCTCGATACATCATTAGCTTAATGCGAAGGGGCAAATCTCCCCGGATCAGGGTCTTCTGCTCCCTGATTGGACGTTTACCTGAAATCCTCAATTAATTTTCCGCCAGACCTATTGCCAACGATTAGATACTAATGATGACGAATTTTTGAGCGTAATATCCGTGAAAGGATTTGATGTCTAATGTCACATCTTGCATCTGAGCGAAGACATTTTGATAGCAATAAATAAGGCGCTGTAAGCATATGACGAGTTTGCAATCATTCTGCTGTCAGACAAAGAAATTTTAAGTTTGAAATTCGTTAAAACTACAAAGTTGAGTCACACTGTGTGATGCTATTTCTTATTTAAATTGTTATATGCAAATACTTATTTAAAAATTAAAGATTATGTAAGTATAATTAAATTGTACTTTCTCCTGGGTATAGTTCTGGATTTTTTGAAAAGAAGTAGTGAAGAATTGAAACTTATCCCAAAGTGTCATTTTTTTATTGGATGTCTTGATTCTTCATATTTAAGAATAATGAAATATTTTAAAAAGTAGGCTTCGAGATAGAAGAAAAGATGAAAAAAATGTGATGTCTCGGTAACTTTTGATTTTTTCGAGTTTCTGAAACTACAGAAAAACAAAGGTGCTCAGTTTGTTTAAAAGCAGATATCGGCCCTATTGTAACTTATTGTAAGTTTCTGTTACACGAAAAAAATGAAAAATTTTGATCGAAAATAATGACAAGACAAATATGAAACATAAGTGCTCTCAAACATAAGGGCTAAATTTTTTCTTATGTATTGTAAAACTAAAATTAAAAAGATTATAAACAGAAAGAAAATTAAGTAACTGGTAATTTAGGAAACTGACTTTAAAAACCTTGGGTGTTGATTAATTCTAAAAGTACTAATTCAAGACGGGAATCTACATCTCAGGTCAAAATCTCCTTTCAAGAAGATACATCCATGCCTTATTCGGGATTCGAACCCGAACATACTCGATTACATGCCGAGGGTCATAACCACCTTACTGGGTGGGTGGTCTTGGTTCCATTATTATGTCATCGTTCACCATTCATTTTTACTATTTTCTTTTACATTTCTCTAAATGTTGTAAAAAAAAGTTGTCGATATGTGCGATAAAGAATTTTCCTCTAAATACACAATCCTCAATCTCATGCATGCTTAAGAATCGACTCCAAAACTTTACATTTTTGGAAGAAGGATTAGTTTTACTTTTCACTCAGTATTTTTTTTAAGGACATTCTATACATTATGTAAATTATCTAAATTTTTGGCGCTGGTTTAATTTTTGTAAAAATTGTTTTTCGCAAATATGTGTGATAAAGAAAGACACAAAACATCTCTGTGCATTAATTCCTTTTTATTACATTAAAAATATTTTTAGGCTAAATGCAAAGTTCCTACGAATTAAGCATTGTAGAATGTTAAGTTCCATTTAAAAGACATGTTATTTTTTTTTTAAATAAAAATAGTTTTTTTCCCATCATTGTGAGCGTGTTTTTAAGATCAGAGGAAAAAAAGAACCACCGAATAAATATAAGGTCATTGGAGATCTTTAAACCTTAATTGCAGACTGGGCCAATTGGGAGGGTCTCTTAAAACAGTCAGTTTTTTTTCCAGTTTGTTTGTTTATTTGTTTAGCTTAGGTTCAAATACGGTGACTAAACTCGTAATTACGCACTATGTGTACGTAGTTTTTTAACTCACGCAACTATTCTTTATTTAGTGGTCCAGTCTCTTGAGAAAGGTTTTTATTTGGATACATTTTTATCTGCTATGTCAATTTATTTGTTTATGTTATTGATATTTTTGTATGGCTTTTCACTAATATAAAAGAGGTTTTATTATTTATTTTGTTTTATTTTTTATATTTTTTTATTAAAAGCTGCTGAAGTAATTTTTTTATGAAATAATATGCTATGACGTGAGCGCGAGTCACTTTTAGCTAGAATTTCTCATTTAAAAATATATTAAAAACAGTCATTATGAGATATTTGTGAAACTATTGCCCTACGTTTAAATAATGCTTACAAAATAAAACCTGTTTTTGTACTCATTTGAAATAGAAGTAACTTTAAAATTTTAAATTTATATTTATTATTTTACACAAATTCACTGAAAGATCATAAAAATTGTATTTCAGAATTATATTTGTGCCATTCCCAAAGTTAAAAATAATATTATTAACAAATTTTACATTCAGAACATATATTATCATTAACAAACAAGCTAAATTGACTACTTAATTATGTATTTTAAAATATTGAGTTGTGTATTTTGTAATACGTATTTCGTTTGAACCCCAAAGTATTTATATTTGATATAACTTATTTAATACTATGTATTTAAATATCTTGATGTCATGCTTTTTAACAGGACATATTGGTCATCGTAACCAAGAATTGATGTTCACGGATTAGTGGCTGGGGTTGCTGAGTTACGTGTTCGAATCCTGAGGCTATCATGTAGAAAAGTGGATGTACATTAAATCTGTAGAAATTTTTATATTGTCGTGATGTGGTAGTTAGGATTGTGGGATGTCCTCTCAGATTTCGGCCTAGTCACTTGACCGCAGTTCAGTATTAAGAAGTCCGCCTCCAATAGCTCTCGTGTTGATTTAGGTCAGGGATGGCAAACCAGTGGCACACGTGCCATCAATGGCACGCGAAACAATATTTTGGGCACGTCAATCATCAAAATGGTATTTTATTTTAAAATAACGAAGTTCACTATGAAGTAGTATGAACAAACGCAAGTGATCTGTCACGGGGCGGAGGGGAGCAAAATCATTTGTTATTGCCGTGTCTTAGTTAAGTCGTGGAGTACAGTTTCTTATGATACAAAATTTCGCTACGCATAGCATAGTCAATTTCGTTGACACAACTGTATTTTAAAGTTTATTTGTGTTATATTTACTATTTTTAACTGTTATTTAACATGACTAGTTTAGCAAAACAAGGAGTGCAAGATATTAAGTGTAACAGAGAATTTTAAACTTGGTAAATCTAGAAATATGCCATTATTAGTAAAGGTGACAGAGCGGCACTTTTGTTTTATGTTCTTGAACAGTGGTATGCAGAACATCGTCTGTAAAACGGCCTTTTAAAACAAATCACAAATCCTCTTGTCAGAAAAGAGAATCACAGTAAAAATGATTAAATCCTTACAAACATTTGGACAGATGATTTTAATTCAGCATGCAATCTACTAAAAAAATAACATCTTGCATCCCTAAAATAAGATATTTGTCATCCACACACACACAATCTCCAACAACAGAAGTCACACTAATGTTACTTTAATTCTAATTACATGTGTAACTAAAATATTTACAATTATACAGTACAATTTTTTTGTAGAAAATAAAGAGTTTTGAGTGGTTCGTATTTAGATTTATTATTTTCCCAATGATCACAAGTCAAAATTATTTGACGGCACGTCTGTACCTCTTTAATCTCGTCTTTAGGGAAAAAAATGTTGCGTTGATCCATAAAGGTTCACCACCCCTGCTTTAAGTGACACATTAATAAACACTAACTATCTCAACAAGACTTAAATACCATAATGTTTTTTTTTCTTCTTTTTGATGTGAATAATCAATTATGTATTTAAATATTTTTATATTTCATAAAGAATAAGTAACATGATATGCATTTGAAATAAAAATCATTGGAATTATTTCTATTTCCAACTAAATTTGAGTAAAAAAAATCATATTACGTTTTAATATAAAATAACATTGTTTTAGATTTTATTTCAATTAGATATAATCAAATTTAAAAAACGAAAAATCGAAATAATACAATTTCTAATCTCAAAAGTATATATTTTTCTTCCGAATTCCTTCATTTTAATGCATTATTTTTTCAATTGTATTTCCATTGTTTTTCTCTCTTTAAGGGAACATAATAATTTTCAGTTTAAAATTACAAGCTGTAAACATTTTATATTTACTTTTCCTAACAAAACAAATGATTTCTTCACACTTTTACTTTTTTACATCATATCTAAATTTTCATCATGCAAGAAAAATATGAATAATTTATTTAAAAAGAAACACACACAAAAAAAGCCATTTTCATCCAATTTTATAACAAGCAACTGATATATATATATATATATAAACATTTTTTATTTGTTTGGCTATCTCACATTCTCTAAAGCGAAGAAATAAGAACGTAATAAATTATTTTCTTCAATAACATGAAGGGGAAAAACGGGAAATGATTTTTATGCATCCGGAATATAAAATGAGCTGAAAAAAATATTGAGATATTCAGTAAATACATTAATATCAGATAAGTAACCCATTGAATGATTTTCAAAATAGCTTCGTTTTTATTTCGAGAGATTCTTAATGATATTTCTGGTGCAATCATCTGCTATTAATACTCGGGAAAAAAATCGTCTCTTATCTCTTTCAAATGACTTTCTAGAATTCTATTGAAGAGAGAAATAATGAACAAAATTTCCGTTGAAGTTCTAGTAATATGTATGTTTCCTTCCGCTGTGATGTTTTATTGACTATATTTTAATGCTCCAAAATTTTACAGAGGTTTTTATTTTTTAATTTTGTAAAAGTCAGATGCAATTTATTCGATTTTCGGCCAAACATTTCATCCCTCCCACAAATATAAAAAAACAAATTGTATATTCATCCGCTACTCATGTACTTTTTCTACCCCTTAATTTCTTATTTCCTTATTTCCTTCTTATTTCCCCTTTTTCTTCTTCCTTACGTATATATCCGTCTCGCTCAACCAGAACGTTCAGTGCCCCGGACGTATATATACGTCTTTCAAAAATACAATTCTTTTCTTTCAACTATCAGTAAAATTACTCCAAGGCTTTGTAATGCAATAAAATTACCTTGACTCTGTTTGAGGGATTTACTTATTTCAGAAAAATGTACTTATTTGTGCCTTTCCCCCCCCAGTACACCTCATTCTCACGCTTGTGTGAAAAATGGTGGAAATGGGGGGAAAAATTGTTTTTTTTTAATAGCATCAAAAGGGGTTTAAAAATTTTACGGTTCCAAAAAAATAAATGCCCCCTTGTACACCCACAACTTGAGGGTTGGACCCCGCCCACAGTCGTTGTATTTTCATGATGCAAAAATCGCCCTTTGCCCGTAAAATATTATGCGGGAAGAATCACTTCAGTGTTTTGGCTTGAGTGCTCCTGGAATTAAATTTATAGTACAATTTTGCATCTTCGAAGTTAGTATTTCTTTTGCTGAAGAAAATGGGGCCCCGTTATTTTTGGGCAATTGGTACCCAATTCTTTTGGTGCGCCCCAAAAAGTGATACCAGCTCCTTCGAAATGTACTTAGGCTGCAATGGTAATAATAATCCGAAGCCCCAATGAAAAAAAAATAAATTAAAAAATTTATTTTATTAGATAACACTGTATCCTCAAAAGCTATTATCAACTCAGAAATCTTGTGTGTGTATCTGTTCTTTCAGTAATAATTTATTTAAAGTGTAATTTTTAACAGAACCATATTTAAAAATTTAATTCTTAAGTAAAATCATACTATTTATCATACTCTTAATAACATATTGTGGTGTTGAAAATATTAAAAAAAATTGATTCCTGAAGAATAATTTTTTTCTTTTTTTAAATATAAAATGTTTTTAATCTTAATATTTAAAGGAAGCCATTTTTTACAAAAATCAAAAAAAAAAATTTTTTAAAAATTTTTTTTTAAAAGTAAATTATGTGACTCCTGCTTGTAATTTAGAATAGGTTTTTACTCCAACAAGAATTGGATAATGTTGGGAATCCAAAATATATGTTGGTAGTATGCATTACTTGAAAATAAAAGAGTATACTTTTAGTCGCAGTTTCTCAAAAGTGTAAAATATAACACAAAAAAACATTTTTTTTAAAAAAATTTTTTCCTCATTTTATGATTTTGGAACTTTGCCCCTTTTTAAATAAAAATAAATAAAAAAATTTTTGAGGGGAAATTTCTTTTTTTTGAAAAAAGGGGTTTTTTTAAAAAAAAAAAAAATGTGAATTAGAAATGTTCCCAAATTATAATAAGGCTCTCATTAAAATAATAACAATAATAATAAATACGCAAGCAAATTTAGTAATTTTAAAAACCCCCCAATATTTTTTAAAATGTTCCTTTAAAATTAGTCCTTTTTTAAAAACGGATAGGGAAAATGCTGCATAAAGTGACTCCCTTTAATAAATATTCCTTTATTTTTAAAAACCCAGTCGCCTAACTGTGGAACATAATTCACGTGATTTAACTTTTTCCCTTTTGTATAAGAACTAATTGGTCCACGATATTTTTTTGCAACTATTTCTAACTAGAAATTATAAATAAAATCTTAAATATTCGGCTTTCTTCAATTATAGATGCCTTGAGTAACATCTTCTGATTTTTTTCTCCTCCTAGTTTTAAGAAATAATTAAATATAGTATGCATTTTTTATAATTACAAGAGGTGTTCAAACAAAAAGGTACAAAATATCGTAACCGTTAACAAATTGCCTATGCCGCTATGGGAGAATTTAACGAGACCTCTAGTGATGCGCATACAGTCTCGGAGCATTCGCTGGAAAGAGCATTGGTTCTCATACAGAGAGCCATCCATTTAACGCTACTTGTTCAATTACCCGAGAACAGAAGAACCATTAACTTCGAGAAGTACTGTGATTCCTACGCAGGTTCCTCACGAATAAAATACTAGGGCTGATCCGAGAGGGCATGGTTCTGCTCCATGATAACGTTTTTCCATCCGTCTCCAGTTTAACACACGTGCAACTAGCCAAGTTCAAATGGGAGCAACTTGATTATCCTCCCTACAGCCCGAACATATCACCTTGCGTTTGCCATGTTCTTGGTCCTCTGAAAAAACATCTGAAAGAGAAGCTCTTAAACTCGGACGACGTCACGGCCTTGGGAATTCACGAACAATGAAGGTTTTGGCTTATTAACCAATGGTATCGTACTCAGGCCTGTGAAGCATACTTTGAATAAAAAATCCATTTATACCCACAGTGTAGTTTTGTACCTTTTCATTTTAACACATCTTGTATCTCTAACGTAAACTTCACATTAGGACGTTGATTTAGTCCTTCCCCTTTTTTTTTACAATTTTTGGCAACTTACTTCATTTTTATTCACACTTAAAAACGAAGGAGAAAAATCATATAGACCGCGATGCTCTCAAAGTAAAATAAATTCTCGATCATTCCTTTTTTTTCCTCGTAAAAACAATTTTTATCAACGAAAACAACATTTCCAAGTCTCGAAGGGATCATAAAACAAAGCAAGCAGTTAAATGTAACGTTAAAGAAAACAAACCTGACCTCAGAGAGATGGAATCGAAATAAAAAGAAAGGTTACAAGAAACATTCTAATGTGCGGAAAAAAAGGCTGGAAATTTCTTTTTACCTAAGTTTATGTGCTTAAAAAGGAAAGGGAGTGCTAATGCAAATTTTTTATGTATATAATTTTTCGAAATATGCAGAGACTTATTAAATATATTTTACTCTTTTCATTAAAGTTTGAAAGCAGGAAAATATATTATTTAAATTTACTAAGACCAGAATAAATTTAAACATAAAAATTTTTTTAATTGAACACCAGTTTTGCCCATTTATTATAACTAATGTTAAGATTGCATGCATTGTATTAAATATTTGTTCTTGCCTCATATGAAAGATTTTATTAATCCGAAGCATATGAAAATAAGAATAATAATTATCTAGGCTAAATTTTAGTCGTCTTTTTTAATCATAGTTTACTTTAATTAATGTTTAAAATCAAATGCGTTTATATTAGAATATTTAAAAATACCAGCAGTTTCTTTTATCTTCTTCGTATTAATTAATAAGTTAATTTTAATCGTTATACGACACTCGTTAAAATTTAAGAATTTTTTTTAACTTATAGTATAACGGTTATCTGCTTCAAATTTATATAAAATATTAAGTTAAGAGTAAATTTTTTGGGCAGATGTGTATTTGCATGGTTTCATTTTTCTATTTTGAAGATTTATTCTCTACACCATTTTTCATTGCCCTCCTCACTGTCAAAATGAATAATAAAATGATGATTTCAGCTTAAGGTAGAAAGATGCATCAAACTTGATCTGGTACTTTTTCTCCAAACTTCCACTTCCATACAGCCTTTTAAGTTATAAATACCCATTTTAATTCTAATTATTTACATTCAAGCATACTGCAATTCTAAAAGTCCAAGATGTATGAAAGTTTCCCATAAAAATCACAATTCTTTAAGATTATGACAATTACACTACTAAGGAAGCTATCTGGGCTCCATTAACAAAAGCAATATGAGTATTAAAACGAATTTCTGAATCATATATATAGACTATTAAATTGGTTTATGTAGTATTACTATGAATTTCTAAATTATTATTGCGATAAATACCAAAATTTTCTGTCGTCTGGTTATATTATAGCCCCTTTCACTCTACGTGACCACAGAAAAAAGGTGCTAATTCCATATCCTTATAGTATAGTTTCTTTTGAAGTATTTTCTTTAAAGCATGTTTAGAAAGCTATTTGCACCATTTGGTGCCATTTCACCCGTCTAAAAAGGTGAGGGGTATATCAGAATTTAACTAAAAATAAAATGTCTTTCAAGGATTAAAATTATTCTACTTTTGAGAATTGCACAATTTTACAAATATAATGGCATTGACTAAACATTATATCTTTCTCATTCTATTAAAGTCTGAGAAAAACTTATAAAGTAAAAATTTTATCAAATGATTTTACTTTTGGTTAAATACGTTTTTTCAATTCAAAATTCACGCCGGTAATAAATGATGGAAGAGTTCCTTCATCATAAAAAATAAAATTATTAATACAAACTGAAGCCATATAAAGCAACTTTGTAGCAAACTGCATGCTAGCAGAAAGAAAGCATCATTTGTTATTTTTCCTAGCTTAAACTACTCAAAACTAGAAATATACGCTTTCAGTTAAGAATGTGTCAAAAGTTTTTATGGAAAAAACATTTTTAAAAAGTGCTTTTTGAAAGGTTGAGATAAAATTAACTAAGGGGATATATATATTTTTACAATGCTACTTAAACTTTTAATTTTAATTATTTTTTTTTCTGTGTTTTTATCTATGCTTTAAATATTAAGACTTCGAATTCATTAAGTAGACACAATAGCATGAATAATAACTATTTAATAAAATGTATTTTTAATTTAAGAGCCGCCAAACATCATTTAAGGATCATTAAAGAAAGTCATTTCCTCAAGTGCGAAATTTCATAGGTACATCAGCGATGTATTCATTACATTAATTGATATGAGATTATATGTTAAAGTAGAAATCAGTGAGATATTGTTTTATCCATCATAATATTTAAATATTTTATAAATGTGCGTTTAGTTTTTTGTGCGTGTTTTAACAATAGCTTTTGAACAATCCAGTCTTAATTATATTGCATAACCAATATAGTTTTTCCAATACATTAGTTAATTAAAAACTTGTTTTATGCATTGCCTTTTCCAACATTTTTCTATCTCAGTACATTTTTTTAAACATTATCTCGAATATGATTGGTTTTTCTTCAAAGAAAAAATAATTGCTATATATATATATATATATATATATATATTATAATTTACAATGGACAATTTGTTAAAACACTTAATAATACATATTGAAATATTCGTTAAATATGCTGTAATGTATAAATTTACTAAGTTTTAATAATTCTTCTATACATTAATAAACATTGGTTTGTATAAGACCGTTGGATTTTACTTTTACTCCCCTTATGTTAATTTTACGAATAATTAAGCTTATTAGTTGTATTATTTATATTATTAAACATATTTAACAAATTAAAAAAGACTTCGCCAATCTTAGAAATAAATAAATTTTTAATATAAAAACAAAAGAAAATCTTTCTCGAGCATGACAATTAAATCTTCTTTGTTAAGTATTTTATAAAGAGGCAATATATAATTTTAATCAATTTAGTTTTCGTGTATTAAACAAAACAAAACAAATACATTTAAAACTTGAGCTTTTCGAAAAAAAATAGATAAATGAAGGCTTTCATTATTTTTTATCCAAGTGCCAGCAAAGCTCTGTGACAATAACAAAAGGTATCTAATTAGCTTTAATTAAAATGTTTTGTAAACGGATTTGTTAAAAGTATGTTACTCTTGCTTTTATTTTTGACATCGAACATTTAACTGAATCGAGGAAAATTTGTGTAGAGTTTAGTTTAGATGTAAAATGGTATAAATCTAAATTCTTGAAGAAAGTATTTAGTTCTTAAATAGAAAGTATAAATTTATTTTGAAACCAATTATTTTTCTGAGATTCAGTGTATATTTTTAATTTTACAAATTATTAGATTTGTATAAGTATTGTATATCAGCACTATATAGGAAAAGTCTAATATTTCATGTAAAAAGTGGGACATTTAGTTTGAAATAAAAATAATTTTGTAGAAATCTTGTTAAGTCAAAATATTTTATTATAAACAATTTTTAATAGATAAACATTCGTGTAATCTTTTATTACAAGTAAAAACAAAAATATTTAAAAAATTGCAATATTATTAGATTGGGTTGAATTGATTTGAATTTTCTTTTCATAAATTATCTATTTAAATGATCATAAATTTAAAATTTATAAAATATTCTAATAAAAAGATTATTCAAAATTCTTGTTGGATTTAGATATGGTTTCTACTCTGTCAGAAATGCGAATTAATTACAGAAATATTGCTTCTAAAATATCGATCCTTTAGTAAGGTTTTTATTTAGACTAGTTTCTTTAGTTTTTTGTTTTGTACAAAAGTTTTATAAAAATATTTTAAGTACGTTGACTATACTACTGTATGTGCTTTCAGTTATGTATAACTCTCATTTACAAATCTTTTAAAACTATATCTGTCATTTTTTATTAAGAGTAATGTTAGAGTATTTAAAAAGTTTCAATATAATTTCAAAATAAAGCTCTCAATTAAAATATTAGAATATATTAGTAATTAAAATGTTGATAGTTTTGGCACTGAAATAACAATCAATTACTTTAAATTAAATTTCAAAGGAATTATTTGTACAATAACTCAAAAATTCATGTTTCTTTTGGGAAAGGGGGTAGTTTTGTGTTATTTTAAGAAAATAGTACTATAGATTACTAATAGATTTCTGAGAAGCATATTGCAATGTCCAAATATTATATCCTGGAAGTTCTGAAAACTCAAATGATCATTGAAGTACCGTGTCCTACAAAAAAATATCTTATTTAATAAACATTTACGTATAAAAAAATACGTATATTATTTTTAAAAAATGGCGTTCAAAATGAGTACTAAGAAGATAGCTGTTATCTTTGAAGAAACTAAAATTGCATTGTAATTACATAAGTTAAATTTTTTTATATATATTATGTTTAAACATTTGAAGGGTTATAAATATAAAGAGCATATATTAAATTCATAAAGTACTTTAAAATATATAATGCTATTAGACTTTTTCCCCCCATGAAAACACCTCTGTACAAATATCTCAAGAAAACACAGAATTATGAAGCAACTACGTATTGACCAGGATAAAGTAAGATTTTATTCCTTAAAAATAAATACATTTTAAAAGTCAAAGTGGTTTGGAAATATGTGTTGAATGAAACAAACATTTTGAACTCCAACTCCTATCTTTTTTTTTAAAGCTATTTTGAATGTAAATCTCTCTTATTCTTTCCCATACACACACCAATGTATTTTAATAAATATTAAAGTTTAATCACATCAATATATAAGAATTTAGTGTAATTACTAAAAATTTAAAGGAACACATTTATCTCTTCAGAACATTCGTTTGATTTACTGAAGTATAATACTAGTTTTCTCATTTCATTATTATTTTTAATATATGTAATTCAAATACTCTAGAAATACCAAGAAAAACTAATGAATATTCCATTTCCATTTCCTTAGAACATGAGCAGAATTCAAATATACCTTCCCCACTAAAACAATAAAGTTTCAAATCCTTCTTATCTTTCACAATCAAAAATCGAAGAGAAAGATTTAAAAAACACACAATTTTTTTATGAATAATCCAACATTCCGTTGCATTTTCCTTCTAATAAAAGATCAGAAAATTCATTTCGGCACCGAACATTTAAATACCTACTATTTAACCCTCTCTTAGATAAATAATTAGCTTATTAAATTACAAAACTTGCGACACCAGAAACAAAATAGGGTACACCACTATCCTTTAAAAAAATTTCACTTTTCTCCATTGAGTACCGACAGAAAACTTTTAATTAAGCCTTGTCTTGTTATTCCTTGCTTTATTGATTAGTATTTTGTTTTGTTTTTCATTAACAATGGTCTGCAATTATAATTCCTTTTAGGAAATTTTTTGCAGCCCTCCAAACCTCCATGGAAAAGACACATTAGTTGAATTAGCACCGAAGTAAGAAAGTTGTCTGTTTGTAAAGAATTTTTTTTCCCACCAACTGTCTCAGTCTTCGTTTTGTAGTTCTTAATTAAGAAATTAGAAACAAAGATAGGGAAGTTAGCTTTACGACTTTTAGAAGTATTCGTCGATCGTTGAAACAATGATAATAATGGCTTCTGTATGAACAATAACAATTAAAGCCATGAAGAAGTATAGACAATAAAAATGGCGCAATAATTTTTATGTGCTTTCTCTTCGATGCTTTTGCAGTTTTGAATGTGCTCGTGTATAAAAAAAAACGAATTAGTAATTACTAAATAGCTCAGTTGTTCTTTTTTTTATGTTAGGGAAATTAGTAAAAAAAAAAGAAAAAAAGTTTAATACATAATGAGAAAGCTTTAGTAATAATGAACGATTCACATAAGATATTTTTTCCTGTCTAGTGCGTTTTTTTAGAAGAATAAAGAAATTGAAAATATTATCGTAAACACACACGCAGGGAAAAAATACCTCTGAACATATTTTGGTTAGTTATAAATACATCGGAACCACTTTGGAATCTTTTTTTATTATTATTAAAATGGAGAAACATTAGAAAAAAAAATTTTTTAAGCAATTTCATAGCCACGTCATATTAATTTTTTCTCGTAATTTATAGATGGAAAAAAGCTATTATTGTGTTTCCTAATTTTAATTTTTTTATCCACGTGTGCTGTCGGCTTTATTTCTTATTTAAAAGTTTCTAACCTTTATAAAGTATGTACCTTAGTAACCTTAGTAAAGTATGTATGTGCATTTTATTTTTAAAAACTGCTATTTTTTCTTATGAATGCAAAAAGTGTTTTTCACAAACCTTAGTAATAAATACACACTTTAAGAAATTTTCGTACATGTTACCAAAGAACATGCATTTGCTGATTTAAACACACACACACATCGAAGGTAAATAATTTTATTAAAAATATTGCCAGTTAATATCTACTATAAAATAATTAGAATGTTTTTATAAATGTACACCATACGTTTAACCAAATAGACAAATTAGAAAAATAAAATATCAGAAAAAGCTTTGAAAACTCCATTAAATTTATGATATACATTTTACTCCTTTGCTTTAATTTAGAAGTTATCTGCAGAAGCTGAAGAAGATAATGATTTATCATACGATATTGTTTCTTTTCTTATAAGTATAATTAAGAAAATTACACGGAATTATATAATACACTAATTATAAAGATAATTACCTGAAAATAATTAGAGGGAGTAGAAGTACTTGTTTTTATTGAATATTAGATAAACATTATGTTAAATATAATTAATCTTTATTCAATTTCTTTACTTTAGTATCTTACATAAATATAAGGATATCACTTATGATTAATTTTATTATATTAAGAATAATATATAATATAAGCATTTTGTATTGATTCTTCATTCTATAAATTCAATAACTATATCATAATTACTTTTCTAAATATTCCATAGTATATTTTAATTATTGTAATTCATTTAGAGACTCAGTTTAATTTAATTAAATCATCACTACAATTCTAACTATGTCATTTTAAAACTAACTTTTACATGATTATTAATTACATAAATTCGGGAGTGATTACATGTACATATATTATGTAAATTGATTTTCAGATATATTTTATATAATTGGTTACTAGTAATTAAAATGAAATGAAATTTCTGAAGAAGAATCTATTAAGTTTTAAGGTATCCGAACACGTTAAAAATGACCAAATTCACTCAAGACAGATATTTTTGTTTTTTATTTTATTGAATAAAACTATTTTTGGCGTTACGAAACATACTTTGTTTTATTTCTACGCTACCTAGAAGCAAGTTACAATCAATTAAATAAAGTTAGAAAAACCGGAAGTGGATCTGTGATCTATCAGGAAAAATTTACAATTTAAAATTAAAAATTTCACATTTAAATTGCATAAAATCTATCATGGCGAGTCTACTAACTCTAAATGTTACGAATATATAAAACTTTTTGAACCTGGTATTTATGTTATTTTCTAGAGAATGTACTAAAATATTTCTATTATTTGAATACTTTTTGAGTTACGGCTTTTTATTTAAATTATGGTCTCATAAAAAATGTAACATTTCTTATAACGTTTACTCTATCCGTTCTAAACTTTTCAAATTTAAGAAAATATTAAAATTTTAGTACATTTTCTTGATAAACGCATCTAATTTGTTTTAGTAATACTTTTACTAATATATGTTTATTACTTTTTTCTCTAACTACTTTGAAGTATTTCAAAAATATTGATAAAATTTCACTTATAATTGTATTTTTTGTGTAAATTTCAAATAATTTATTTTAAATATTATTAATTAAATAGTAGTGTTTATTGGTATATATATAATGAGTTCTAAAGAGCATTTATAATGTTTAAATGTGTTATTTTGTTAGAAAGTACTCCGAACGTGTTCAGAAACCTTAAGTATGGGAATTATTATAAGCTTTTTATAATCTTGAGGGTTTTTATTTTTCGTACTATGTTGCGATCGATGACTGACGTTTTAGTACAGTGCATTCATGCCCTGAAACATCCAAAAAATTTCAAATTTTTCGCATATTTGATTTAAATAAAACGTCCTTATTAGCAAATGTGATTTAATAAATATTAAGTCCTTCAGTTGGCTCATATTTACTAGCTTCTCATTCTCATATAGGTTAAAGTATCCGACTACCCTAAAATCACGATTTTTTTCAAAAATTGACAAATTTTGTTTATGATTTTATTTTATAGGTCATCATATTAGATTAATAAAAATACCAAGTTTTTTACTTTCCATTCACTAGAGCAAAAATTACAAGTGTTTTAGTAAAAACAGATGCCTTAACTTTACACAAGATGTCAAACTTTAAAAAGCGTTTTACTCGAAATTGGGTTTTTGCGAAAAGTTCAAACTGGGACAGCGATTGCTCAAAAAATTTTGAATATAATTTGCTGAAAATTTTTGTGTATGTTCTGTATAACAGTGGAAATGTTTTGACCTTCAGATTGATCAATCACTGTTTTATTTCAAAAATTCGCAGTCCTTTATATGAATATAATAACTGTCTTTTTAAGCAATTTCATATAATCACTAAGATGAAGTGCTCTAGTTTTTGTAAAAATAAAAAAATCTCTTATACTGAAGGTCATTTCAAACATGAATAATAAAATAACACATCAAAAGTGAAAAATTGAGAATTTTCTCATAAAATATTTGTACAGAGTGGGCCCCGTTTATGTCATTTTTTGTACATTTTTACCAGTTTTTTCTCATTTTAATAACAATAATTTTTTTTTCTGCTTTCAATTTTAGGATTTTTTTCTTAAATTATACTAAATAAATCTAAAAATCACAAAAAAATCCCCATATTTCTATTTTTTCAAAAAAAAGTTGGCGCAAGTAATCGGACTAATTACTAGGGTAATTCAGAAAGTAATTTCCGTTTTGCATTTTTGCCGCTGAACATCTGTGTCCGTTGGTTCAAGCATGGACGAGCTGTTTGTGGTGTTACTGACAAGCAAGGAAAAGCATTTTTAGATCTCTAATGCAACACTTGTTTGGTGAGAGTTTAAAATGCTTAAATCATCCAAGTATCCTACCACAAGCGACATACGGTCAGTCATCTGATTTCTCAATTCGAGGAACACCAAAGTTTGTGAAATTCGCCGACAAATTTGGAAAGTGAATGGACCCAATGCGATCAGTGATTCCTTTGTCAGAAGGTGAGTGCTAAAATCAACGAAGAACGTGAAAATGTGCATGATAGGGAATAAATTAGGGACAAATTTATTCATCACTCCCCCCTATAGACCTAATTTGGCATTAAGTGATTTTGATCTGTTCAAGCTCCTTAAGTCAGCGTTTCTCAAACTGTGGGTCGCTCCCCTCTTGGGGAGCGTGACAACTCTTCAAGGGGGTCACGAGCTTATTGAAAAGTCGAAAACAAAAGATTATTTTAAAAAGTTATTAATTTACTGAGAGTAAACAATCAAAAATCCTTCCGACATAATGAAAAGTAAAATATACGTTTACACTAATATATTACACTTATAAATGTGTCAGTTCTACACAATGTATTTTATAACTAATTTAAGAATACTAAGTTAAGGCTGTCGTCGGTAAAAGTACGAGAGCTCTAATTAAACGCAAAGCACATTTTAAGACAGAAAAATGACCCAATTTCCATGGAAATTTGCAATATTATAACTCGTACCTTTGTTAACAATATAGTGTTTTTAAAAATTTCAAAATATTCCGTGAATACTCTCTTTTTTGATTTAATACGTGAAGGTAAAGCCCATTTAACATTACGGTATAGGATAAAAAATGCGAAACACATTTTATACCAGAAAAAATGAATAAACTCGGTTAAAAATGGGAAGTATGATAAAAATGCTGCTCTCTAAAGAATAGTGAAGCTAGAATATCATATTAATATTTCATTTCTTTTATATCTGATAAAATGTTCCAAATTCGGGTCTTATTCTTTAACATTAACCTAAAACAGCCTTAAGAACAAGTTTAAAATTACCAGTTACCCTATGGGATTGTCCCATATAAAATTGTATAAAAAAAGTTAACGCTTATCTATCTTGTTAATTTGCACGATTTATAATAAATCTCCTAACTGCCAAAAAAAAATTCACGCCATTTCCTTCCCAAAGTCAGCCATTTTCCACGAAGGTGTGCTATGTGATGTATTGGAAGGGAATGAATAAAGAAGCAAATAATCTGAAATAAGTAAACCTTTTGCAAACATTTTCAAGGTCCTTTTATTGCATACCAAAGCCTTCGGAATAATTTTATGGATAGCACTGCAGAGAAATATTGTACTTCGAAAAGACGTTTATATAAATCCGGGGAAATTAACGCTTTGGATGAGTGAGACATTTATATACGCTTGGGGATCTTAAGAGGTTAAAGTCGTCTCGTAGTTTTAGCATCATAGTTATAGCATTATTGAATTCAATACATAGTTATTGTATGAGGGGGGCACGATGAAAATTATGATTGAATATTGGATCGCGAATATTGAAATTTTTAGAAGCACTACCTGAAGTCATTTCCTGCTGGCAAGCAGCTCTAGGACAACAATGAGGTCAGATGTGTTACTACCCAATGGTTTCAATCGTAGACGGCCTTGTTCTTTGGCGAGGGAATTCGAACAGCAGTGATCCGCTACGATAAATGCCTTAAAAATGGTGGTATCTGTGTCGAAAAATAATCCGAATCTATAGTTTGTTATTGAATGACAATTAGTTTCAAATTATTGTTCCGTTTTGTGTGTGCGTGTGTGTTTCTAAAAGGAACTTACTTTCTGGTTTATGGTATAATGGTATATTAATAAGTACATAGATATAAAATATTTCAAGTGAATGAAAAACAAATCTAAAAATGTTCTTTTAAATTGAAATATTTTTGACTACAAGAAAAACCAGATTTGCTATCAATTACGAATTTCAAACTCGACGTTCGTATTTAATTCCTATTTTAGACAACATAACAGGCAAGTATTTTAGAACTAAATAAAAGATATTCCTTATCTGTAAAACGCCATTTCAGAAGCACTTAGGAAAACAAACTTATTTTTTCCCATAAAAAGAACTACCAGACATTCGATCCTACTTCTGTTAGTCTTACAACATTACCCGAGTTCTTCAAGTGAAGCAAGCACTATCCTAGTAAAAGTTTCCATGGTAAAAATCGACCATCATCTCTAAGATAGATGCCATGGTTTGATGTAAGACATGGGCAACCTGCTCTTAGCTCAAACAATTTGATTTATCGATCTGTTTGGCGAGAAAAAATTGATGATCCAACACTCCCTAGTAGAACTGACCGTACTTTTTGCTGAATGTAGCCCGATTGTTTTGTGTTTCTTCTGGCTTGATTTCTTCCCTATTCAATATGGACCGCTTACAGAGCCATTAAGAGACTCAATGATATCAAATAAAAGTAATGAAGTTTCTGAGCGAAAACCGTACATCGAAACAGGATGGGTAAGTCGTAAATCAATGGAAATTGGTTTCAATTTTTTTTCTTATGTGTTTAATTATATTTTCCCTCCTTTTCGTATTTTATGAATAGTAAAAACAATTTCTGGATCATTAGCAATGTGATACTTCATATGTTTTTAATACGGAAAGTTCCAACGTATGAAACAAAAAAATTTTAAAGATCATATTATTTTTTAAGCTTTTATTATATACAGTCGGACCGCTATATAACGAATTGGCTAAATCCCGAAAAAAAGTTCCTTACATGGAAAATTCGTTATATTGAGGTTCATCTTTCAATTTTCCTTATAAAGCCCATAAAACAAATTTTAAACTCATAAACACTCTATATTAAAAAGCAGTAGTTATTCACACACTCATTGTAAATACCAACCCGCGGCTACCTCGCGCCTGTTTTGCTACCTTTCAGTTACTGCGGGTAGAGAACACTCAAACTTTAACACGTGTATTTAATTATAAAAATAAAAATTAAGTCATTATGATACATTTATAAAGTACAAGATGTAAGTTTTGTATTATACAAATAAAATTATTTTACTTATTGCAACAACAAATGAGACCAACATTAATTTAAACTAAACATACAAACTTTCCATTTTTGAAAACATATGGTTTTATATTTTTTCATAAAACCAGTATATAAACGTATATACCAGTAATAAATATACTTTTATACTAATGAGATAATGATATTAGAAAGTAAGCAGAAAAATAATATTTCTTAAGGTCACTTCACGCAAGCATTTTCCCCATTCTCCGTAATGTTAAAAATGACCAAGTTTAAGGAACATTTTTTAAAAATGTAGGGTTGTAGCAGTCATGAATTTTTTTTTTTGTGTATTCATTAGAAGCTACGCATATTTTAATGGGAGCATTTTTCAAAAATTTTGATTAGTTTTTTTTTAAAAAAATTCATATGTGAGTAACACGTCGTACTTTTAAAACGATGAAAATTTTGCAATATTTTTAACCATAAATATTTTTTGAATAATTTGGACAAAATCTCTCATTAAAAATATATTCATTTGTATTGTTTTTAACACATGTGCAAAGTTTCGTTGGCTATAAATAAGTAGTGTTTTCAAAATGTTCCTTTTGTGTTGAAATTTCTTTACTAATCTCTTTGAGAAATAGTGATTTAAAGTAAAATTTACCATTAACTAATGCAGAACTATAACTTGAATTAAGTTGGTGTCATTTGCAAGATCATCTTCTTGTCTACATTTTAATTGTTTGTTTTTAATTTCTAGCTTCTTTGGTTCATTGTAAACTGCTCATTCTGCTTTTCTAATACACGCATAATCTACTTCATGCAACGCTCGACATTTGTAAAAATCCAGGATTAAAATGTTTAATACATCTAAAACTTTAATTTGGTAATAAAAGCTATTATATAAATATATAGCTTCATGAGTAATGGAAAGTTTTAAAGTTCCCAACTGCACAAATACAGTTTTGAATATAAATAATCAAATATTATTCGCTTTCTAATATTTTGAGTTTTATTAAGCAGCATTTAGGATAAAAATTCTCAAGACTAGAGATCTCTAAATACTTTTTTATGGTACCCACAGTAAGTTGTGTTTATGTTATATGTGTAACCTTTCTCAGTTAGGACATATTATATATACACCACAAGTCATCTCCCCACGGGCATAAACCGTGTCAGATTCAATTTTTGTGCAGATTTTATCAAAAAATACAGCACAAATAGTTGCCTTATGGCTGACAAATTTCGAGTTGTTTGAATAGCCAAAACATAGTATTTTTAAAATTTTGTCTATTTATGTAATATCGTCATTATGGCATCCTGAATTTGGCGTCCTCGTGCTGTTTGTCTTTTAATTTTGATTTTAACGCCCCAAGTCATGTCCCCATCATTTTCTTACACACAACATGACCAACACATTCTACTCCTTCAATATTGACATATCTTAAGGTTTAGGTTCTAAACTGCTTTTGTATGCTTTAGAGTCCAAATATTGTGTATATCGTAAATTGTGTAATGCTCCGTGTGAGCGATGAAAGATGTACAAAAATAAAAGAAGTACATCTTCAACTCCCGTTCCCGGGTATCACACTATTTACAATGTAACTTGCCGAACACTCACGCTATATACATTGCTGTTAAAATTACATGAGCATTTCCAAGACAATATCAGCACAACAACCTTCCCCAGTGTCCAAATCCAAATGCCGTAACAACACCACAGGCAGAGTATGGCCCTTTTTTGCCAGGTGGCACCATCGATAAAGCTACAGATTATTTTTAGCATCCAATATTAAATGATATCGTTTCGGCAGCAGTTAATGTCATCATAGACACTTAGTTACTTTTTTCTGTCGCGTTATTTAATGTATCGCGAACGTAAAATCACTTAGTGTAGGTGACAAATTACAACTCCGCAAAAATATTTTGCAACCCTTCTTTTTTAATATACCTCATAGCATATGAAAGTCTATTGTTCAATTTCATATAATTTTTGTATCTTTTTTGATTAACTACTGTTTTAGTAAACCCGGATAAGAAATGCTTGAATAAGACCACAAAAGTCACAACATATTAACAATTTGTAGCCAAATTTATGTAGGAATACCTTGTTTACATTTTATTTATGTTATTAATGTTGTTTCAAAGCACAAGAAAACAGTACAATGTCAGTCATTTCACAGAAAATTCAAATGAATCAAAAAAAGAAACATACTCTTTTATTAAACTTACCTAACTTTTGCTTTTCAAGCTGAATTATTTTTGTTGAAATCGTTCGACTGTTAAGTAACGTTTAATTCATCGAAAGTTTGTTTTTGCACATTTTTTCCAAACTTCGTTTCTAAAGTTGTTTATTATTAACCGAGTTGTAAAAACGTTTTTTAAAACATTTATCATTATTTTTTGATGGAAAACACTATTCAACACGATAGTAGAAATTCGTTGTATTTAATGAGTGTAGTAAAAGTTACCAGCGTATGGAAATGGAAAAGTGAAACTAAAGACGTTAACTATTCACCTCTCACTTTTTCCGAATAAAGTTGCTGATCAAAAATAAATTTTTAATCAATTCTAAACCATTTTTGAAAAGCGCCGAAAAAGTAGCATGTGTCTTTTGTTTTAGATTTGAGGGGGGGCGTGGCGATCCCTTTCGTTTTGGGTTTGGACAGGTGTAAACAACTTTAAAAAATATTAAAAATACTCTCTAATTCAGTTAGAACCAAATTTAAATTGCATTAGAAAAGAAAAGAAAGGGATTTTATTTTTTCAATCAAAATTGAAAAATCGATTTTTCACCGGATTTTTGCAGAGGACCCCCAATCATTTTCCAAACTTCGTATAGTATCGTATACCAAATGCTCAACTTCGCGGGAAAGTTCCTCAGCCTCCAGATAACTTTTCAAGGTCATTACATTCCAATCAATGTTCCTTAAAAGAGGATTGCATCACGCCTGAAGTTGTTCAATGACCCAAAATGTGCAGCTACAGAAAAAATCGTGGTTCTGCACATTCTTTTTGTGAAATCTGGAGGCTTGTTGCTGGGGTGTATGAACACCCCGCGCGAGTGATTATGGGTTAATAATATTTTTCTATATATTTTATTTACCAATAAGAAAGAAACAAAAATCTGCATGGAAAGCTTTTCTGATGCCTTTATCCACCCTCCTGAAGAATACATTTGAGGAACAGCAACTGATGCTTTCGGAGAAGCTTTTCGAGCTACAAGAAACGAAGTTACAAGTATGACTGATCAACAATACAAATGAATGGAGAATAGTTCAAGGACATGGAGGCATGAGACAACTCCACTGAGGATGAAAGGAGGTATCGAAGATGTTTCCAAGGAATTGAACAATGGGGGTTAAAGGTTGAACTCCTTGGACGAAACGCCGAGAACTTTACTCATCTCAGTGTGTTAGACACCTAATAAAACCAGTTCAAGATTTATGACCACCATAAAATGTATTATAAGAGAGAATACCTTGAAATGCCCAGAAATACTATAAAAATAGGGAGAAAAAAATTGAATCACAAGGAAAAAAGTTCGTTATATGAAAATACCGCTATTAGAGTAAGTTATTTTTATGAAGAAAATCGTGTAATGTTCTTGGTTCCTGGTAAGTCACAGCAGTAGTAAAATTCGCACATAGAGGTTAGAAATATGAAGGTTCTCGACTCTCAGTAGTATATAATATATAGTATAATGTAAAATTTTGTAAAAAAATATTTTATTTAAGCAACAAAAAAAAAAATTTCTTTTTGAACTCAAATTCCTTTACTTTTAGAAGGCACAGTTTCATATTGAATATATAGTTTGTTTTATTGTTAGCATTGTAAAAGTAAAATCTCAAGTCTTCGATACCGAAACCCACCGTGTAGAGGGGCTAATGCATACTAAATTTGTCTTGGTTCAAAGTCCTTACAGGGCATGTTGTCTTAAGTGCCACGAAATTAAACATTCACTCTTCATTGTTATTGAAGTACGAGTTTTCTTATTTTTTTATTATTCAATGCCTTTTTCGAAACATTCATACACAACTGATTCATATATGAAACTAGGTTTCCTTCTTTAAATGTTTTACACTATCTTTCTAGATTTTGTTAGTGTATGTTTGTTTATTAATAGTGTGTAAAAAACAATACATAGAGAGTAACTTTTTTTTTGTTTCATACAATGAGATTTGGTAAATTTAATATTTCAAGTAAATGCCCATATTGTATAGGTTTAAAGCTCAAAGCTTTAAATAAATACAAAAGAACTTTTAAAAAACTCTCTTTAACTGTTGTGAGTGAATTTAATTTGGTTTTCTATCAAAATTCATTTACAGTTAGAGGAAAGATTAACTACTAGTTTATACTAATCAAAACTGTCGAGAAATAAGAATTCATTTTTAACGAACATTTTCTTCTCATTCAGAAAATATTTTATTAAAATTTAATTTAAAAATTAAAAAGCTTTTAATACCCAAAGGATAGTTTTACATTAGCGAATTGAGACAATATTAACAAGTTAAATGCTTCGATAACTTAATATTTTAGCTTTTTGCCTTAAACACTTTAGTTAGAAAACACGACGAACTTATTTCCAAGATATTGTTTATATTAATCTAATAAGAGTGAAGTACAAATTCAGTTTTTTTATGACGAATTTCTTATTCAAAGCAATTCAGGGTAGAATTTATACATGGCTCAACTGAATGCAGTTGAGAATATTTTGCGTTTCTCTTAAGGCAATATTTTTTATTTCATTATTTTTATCTTTTGAGCTGAAAATGAATAAAAAACTGATTTCATTACACATTTGAAAGATAATAAAAAAAAAATAAAACATAGCAAAACTACAAATCCTTTGTTTGTCTGTGCTTTAAAGTTTACAAAAATAAAATATATTTAAAAAAGAAGGGGGAAAAAGGAAGCTCCAGGCGTGAATCGCAAAATTCTTAACACTTCAGAACAACCAAAGAAAGAAGTACTAAATAAAAGTGAAAGGGAGGGGGAAAAATCCCTTTCGCATTTGAATATCCCGAATGAGATGCATAGAAAGGGAAAAAAAGAGATGGGGAAAATGCATAGAGATGAGAAAAAGTGTAGATGCAAAACCAAAACGAACACAGACAATAGACAAAAAGAAAAGATTTCTGAAAAAAGAATATTCCCAGTTTGTAAAGAGTATTAAAATCTAACGAACAAGGGGAAATTCTCACGTTCGTCGTTCCGCAACCGCGAACAAAATGTCAAAACTACAATACAAAAAGTACAAATTTCGTAAAAAAACAAAGAAAAGGACCATAGAAGACACTCATTCTTTACCATGTTTCATCTATGGAGGGTTGAGTTTACCTCTACCCCCTACCCCCTTATCCTAACCGGAAGTGTAAACGGGAAGTTGTAATGGCATTTAAAAAGATACTATACATTATGCAGATCTTAAGAGAACTACATGTATAAAACATTTTATGCAAAAGACTGACTGATCGCAACCATCTACCCCAGCAAAAAGTCGTCTGCACTTCCTTCCCAGTGTCAAAAATCTTTGGGACTGTTGTAAATTTTTCCCCGGAGTCCAGTGGGTGGTGAGATGAAGTGAAGGGAAGTACGGAGGCATGGAGATGAATCAATGTTGTGTTGAAAAACTAACACTGATTCAGATTCACCGCGTTCGGGGTCGTTTGCTGCTCTATGTCCCGGGATTCTTTAGTTAGATGTGCTTTACCAAATGCGGGGTGGTGAAAAAGTGTTATTTAGTCTTTATAGGTTGAACATTTTGTTTCCGCTTGCTGTGGTTTTTGAAGAAAGAGTGCGTTTCACGAAAATTCTTTTCTTGAATCTTTTGTTTCTCTTCCTTATTTTTTAAAATTCTATCGATGGATGATGTAATTAAAATATCTTTAAGGACCTGATAATGTATTGTGAAGGGAAAAAGATTTCCATGTGCATATCCCCAAATATCAGAGCATGTGAAATAATAGTTAAAAACTTTTTTGTGGGGGTTGAAAAGTCGACAAACATAAAAGAACAACACATATTGAAAAATGTTTCAACGATTTTTCCCCCCATGTATAATCAATTTTGTTCTGAGACCAGGTTTTTAATTTTTTAAAAGACCCCTTTTAGCAGTATTTCAATGAGTCCACATGACCCTAGGTGTTCATATAATTTTTAAAGGCTCCACAGGAAAAATAGTATTTTGAGATATTTATTAATGTAGAACACACTCTGTATAAATCTCGAGCTTCTTAATTTTGAACCTCGGTCAAGTTACGAGGATGATATTTGAGCTATCATCTTTTCTCCTAACTACTACATACATACTCCTCAGGGAGCTCACCTTCTTTAGGTGGGTACGGTGTCAAACCCGAGTCCTAATGATCTTTCCTTTTCCAAGGGGTTTACTATCTTTGTAAACACGGTTCCTGACCACGGGGACCCTGAATCCTTCTATTTTCAACCCCTCCCTAATTTGTCATCCAATTCTACTTTTCCCGTCCAGACCACAGACTATGAATGTTTAGCGCAGTATAGCCAAAACTGGCTCTTGCGCCATAAAACACCAAACTCAAATCAACCCCTAACTTCTACACCAGGCCATGGTCAGAACTTTAAGCTACGATATATTTAATGTGTATTAGCCCTTTTTCTCAGTGGATATTAAGTAGCACTATGGCTCGAGCTCAGTGACGTAATGTAGAAAGTTAGGGACTCCCTGCAAAGTCAGATTTTTGGCACCAAGCTCAGTCAAGATTTAGGTCCCCTTGAATCTTGCCCCCCCCCTCGTGATCTGGGGGTTGAGGGGGTCTACGTTACGCCACTGCTAGTACTCATGCACGCCTTACATGAATCTGTGACGATGGCTTGCCAGGACCATGACCTAGGTTACAACATCCACTAGAGGAGCTGGACGCTACATCGTTTGATGTTCAAAGTCCTCCTGTTGGCAGAGTTTGGAAGTTTGGAGATTGAAGTACCAGCTCACAGGTGTTGTTCTCATCACACTTGACCAAGGATCTAAATGATAATATCCGTCATCCATATCCCTTACGTTACTTTAGAATGTGATGTTGATTAAAATGCCCCAAATCAGGACACCATTCAGGCAGCAGAGTGGGCTAACCCAGCCGATTATGACTTTATGACAGTTACATCTAAAGATGAGACACTATGATCTTTAATTCAAATCCAATACCATGAGCAGACGATGACAGATATTCTTTTACTATAAAAAAAAGAACATCAAAATCCTTGACAAATTCAATAGGATGACACGGGTCGAAGGCTTAGTGGATATTAATGCAACGGAATTTTCAAAAATGTTTAAGAACGTGAGAAAAGAAATTAGAAACTTAAAAAAAAACATATTCAAAACTCAAATCTTGGATTGAATTTAGCCAGCGATCACAATGTTTCAAAACGATTGACAGTGACTCCCTAAGACAATATTGTGCGCACTTTGTCAACACTAAAAATCCTTGCTCGAAATTGTTTATATTCCCTCATGGTAAAAATGATAATGTGTTTTCATAAAAGAGGTTTTGGTAGGGGGGGGGAACTACTCAATTATTTGCATTTTCTTTAATCTGTATCCCGTGCCATAGGTTGCCGACCCCTGTACTAGATCCAATATCTGGGAGGTATAGGTTTTCAGCTAATGATAAGCTGTGGATGATCAAGAAAATGTACAGCATTACAAA
>BMAV01014270.1:327727-359926 GCA_019973955.1 Trichonephila inaurata madagascariensis | reverse complement strand
AATCTTTTTTCCCTTTTCATAGACTCAATTTTCATTTAAAAAAAAAAGAAGTTATTTAAGTCTTAACTAATTTAGAAAGTCAATGTCAATTAGTAAGAGATAATTATTTGAATCAATAGTAAATAATTGGTTTCGTGATGATAAAATATATTATTTGTGTTATTAGCCGTTATTGTTTTATTGTGTATGGTTATCATGAGTATTTCTAAACGTTGATGCATATGTACTCCCTCCAAAAATTAAATTTTAAAAAAATCATATTTACTGCAATTTTTTAAAAATTTATATGTTTTTGATACTTATTTCATATATTTCTTGTTAATATTCATTCTTTGATACTTAAAATTATACATAATTCCACAAACACACACACACACAGAAAGTATATTATACTTTCGTGTGTGAAGGTGTATCTACTTAAAATTAAGATTCGGCTTAGAACCTTTCGGCTACAGTGATGAAATCAAATTCATTTCCCGACATGGGAAAATTCTTGAAGTTTCACACTCCATGTAATTGCAGTGGCATTTTCCCCCTTTGCTACTTGTGATTCATATTAAAATGTTTGTACATTCTATATGTTGTACGATTTTGCTATGCACTATAACAGCATTTATTCAAATTAAGTTCAATATTTTATGTTTTATGGCACAGAAAAAAAAGACATAAATTCTGATTTTTCTTCGGAATAATATATTCCTCAGCGATTTCTAGTTCAATTTTACTACCTATTAGTTTCTATAAAGATACATTGAATGACAAATTAAAAAAATAAATAAATAAAAATAAAATAAATGAATATACAATTGCCAAAACATAATTTAATAAACGCTTTTAATTAAAATATCATTTTTTCATGGAAATTATTCTATCAATACACAAAATAGTAACATAAATTATTAATCGAAAGTAAACAAATTTATTTTTCTTAAGGTATCCGACTACGTTCGGAATCGTGATTTTGTAAAAGCGAATAAATGGATAATATTTATGATATTTAGTGTCACTTAGATTAGAAAATGTATATAAAATTGTTTTAAGAATAGTATTACAATAAAAAATTATTTAAGGACACTATTTTGACAAAAAATGAACATAGAATGACCCATTTTCAAAATATTCTCTTTTAGTGAAAAATACTTCTATTATAATAATAATTTGCCTGTATATAGCGCAGAGCTCTGTACAGAGGCTGAACCAGAATTTTTCAAATATATAACTTAGAAGTGGGTTTATCCATGTTTTACGACAACAGAGGGGAGAAATTTTAAGAAAAAAAAAACGCTGATAATTATTTAAATGGGTTGCAACTCTGAAAATAATGTGAATTTTTCAAAATTCATAGTTGAGCCTTTGTACAGAGGTCTGAGCTTTATACAGGCAAAATAGTATTATAATAGAAGCATTTTTCACTAAAGGAGAACATTTTGAAACAATAGGTTTTTCTAAGTTAATTTTTACGGAAATTTTGCATTTAAATAATTTTTTTTTGGCAAAATATTCTTAAAACAATTTTATACATGTGGTCTAATCTAAGTGACACTAAATACCACGAAAATTATCCATTTATGCGCTTTTTTAAAATCACGGTTTCGAACGTAGTCGGATACCTTAAAGAGAAGTATTGAATATTAGGCATATAAATCAGACTTTTGGCTTTGCAGTTATAATTTTATATCGACTTTTAAGATATTCGTTGTAGTTGGAATAGATAATATTGAGTCAATTTAACACGGTTAGTTAAGGGTTAATTTAGGAATGTTCCTACCAGTTATCCATAAATGGGGATTTTAAAAGTTAAATTATAATATTATGATAAATATTTTTTTGCATGCTGCTTGGCAGCTGAGACATTCGTAGTTGGCAGCGAGCTCACAATCCATACTCTTAAGCATCTAAAGGGATATTGGAGACAGAAATTTGCTCACAACCAACATCAGATGATGAAGACGGCAACGGAGTTTTCGTACAGCCCTCCTTATTTCCATTCTGGGCTGTATGAGGATTTTGTATTGGCCAAACTTAATTTGTAACAGCCCATGTTATTCCTCAAGGCAAAGTTTGTAGGAGGTAGCTTAGAAGTAGAGGTGAAGTCCCTGAATTACCAAGGTTCTTCGAGATAGCAAGATTTTAGGTATCTGGTGATCTTAAATGATACTTGTTTGAATTTATATGTGGATAAAGAACCTATTTTTTTGTTATTGGTGACAAAAGTTATATGTTATACTTCTATATCCGACAAAGTATGATATTAATAACATTAAAAACGGTCCTTTTTAACAAGAATTATTTTGTTTAAATTTATTGTTTTTATTCAACGCAAACCTTAAAATGTTGTGTGTTGAAGTTTCTTGAATATGCGATATTTCATTTGAAATTTTCGAAATTTTTAATGTAATTTAGTCGCATTGTAATTTAGGTTAGTAACTTTAATAGATTTTTCTGTATATATGTACAGATAGCTATAGAACCTAAGTATAACTATTCAAGATAGGAAATATTAGGCATAGTAGTACTGTAACAAACTCCTGGCCTTAGGAACCAAGATTGCAGGTTTAAACAAGTTCTAGGGCTAGCCAACCTTAACCTGTAATTTGTCTGTACAAAAAGGCAAAGGAAAAGGAAAGAATAATATTAGGAGAGAAATTTAAATATTACAAATAAAATCACTATACTAATAAAATATAACGATAAAATTATAGCCTACTAGTATTCACAGTATAGATTTAAAGTCGATGTAATATATATATATATATATATATGCGTATGAAGAAATGGGTGAAAAAGACAAGGGGGAAACAAGTGATTTGCAGCCTCCATTTACTGGTAAATTGAATTCAAGAAAATGATAAGAATCTTTGGTTTGAATTATTGCACTTATTAAAACTCTTTTTGAAATTTTGAATGCAATTTAATTGAAAAATACGATACATTTATTAATTTATATGAATTACGTTCTTATTGTAGAAGAAACAAATATTTTCATTTATCGTATTGCTGATATCATTTTTAAATGGGATTCGGCTGCAATTAATATTATTTAATACTGTAGAAATAAATTCTAAATGCTATTCTATATATGTTACAATTTTATAAGGAAGGGAATCGGCTTGATAAAAAAGAATCTTAATCAAATTTATTTATATTTATTATTTTGAATCAAAACAGCCGCCTTTTATATTTATATATTTGTAAATAATTTGTTATATATTTGCTAATTTAAAAATAAAATTTAAAAGATATGTATTTTTTAATAACGGAAAATTTCCTAACCGTATATATTTTCCTCTTTTTGTAAATAAGAATGCAGTTATGAAATTTATTTCACTTTTTGTGACATTGATGAGTTATCTTTTGTTTATTACCTTCATCCTGTTGTTACGACTTTTGCACTAATCAGATAAATTTTTCAACATATATTTTTAAGTTAAACTTTTAATCGGATGATTTTTATTTTACTTTTTTCTTCTAACACGAAAATATCTCTCTCTCTCTCAATCACTACTAAATAGTTATATATATTATAAAAATTTATGGAATTTATTCCAGTAACATATATATATATATATATCTTAACTTATAATTCATTCTTATATTACACTTATGCACCTTGCATATTATTCGAAGTTATAATTATATTGAAAGAAAAAGTATAGATTACAACATTTTCACTTCCAAGTTCTTTTTATGTTAGAGCGATGTAATTGGCTATTGGGAACAGACATTTTGAAAAATATTGGGGTAGTTAAAATATCCTTCAAGTGTTTTTCTTTCACAATAATTCAAGTAAAGAATATAAAGTATTTAGTTGTTTCAATCTTCACTTACCACACTATAATCTTCAACAGAGATAACTCTCAAAAAATCATCTAAACGCTTACAACCTTGTTTTAATATACCCACTAATTTAGCACGAAAACCCAAATTTTTATAGCCATCACAAAGTGAAATATTTCTAACTTTGAATTTTCTATTTTTTATTTAAAATTATTTTAAGCTCTGAATTATAACTAAATTATATTTTCAAATCATATTTTTCTCAATTTTAATTCTTGATATAAGAGGCATTTTCAAACATACGCTAATAATTTAAAAGATGCATTAATAATTAGAAACACTGCACCCTATTACATTATTACCACATAGTCATAATCTCACGCTAGCCATTAGTACATTATTCTCGCACGTCACGGAATACAATATCTCATTATCATGTCTGCTATAATTTTCCCGGCTCATCGGCTAACTCGTCGTATGCCTCTTGGCTTTCCGGCCGCATTCATACCTGAAGCTTGGCGACTTCCTGACTCTTGGCTATCTGTCGACTCAAGTCATAACAGTTCCAGTTATAGTTAACAATCGCAGAACTGCAGTTTCGAATTATCTATCTTTGTTTAAGTTTAAACTTGGAGGAAATATTACCTCTGGAATTTTAATATGCGAATTTAGTATTATGTACATAATTGTCTGACAGCCAATAATTTCAAGTTTAATAATATTTGGTTCAATAATTGTTTGGTAGATGAGCATAGCGGTTACAGTAATAATGATTAATTGGTAGTTTAGTATATCGTTATAGTATTAGTAGAATAGTTATAATTATATTCTGCATGTTAAATTATATAGAAGTAAGCAATTTATTTGAAGCAGATCATAATACTAAGTAAGCAAACTAATATTAATAGACAGAAATATAATATATAATAATTCAATTTAAAGTGTGGGATTGTATTCGGAGCCGTGATTTCAAAAAAGTGCATGACTGAATATTTTTTTTCGTGTTTAGTGTTAGTTGAATTAGAATAGGGATATAAAATGGTTTTAAGAATATTATTATAAAATAAAAATTAGTTAAATGCATTTTTAAGTAGAAAAACGAGGAAAAAGGAACATATATTAAAAATATTTCATTTTATTCATAAGTTAGATCAATACAAATTTCCACTTACAACATGTTTGAGAGAATTCCTTATACTAAACATTTTAAATAATATCATCAGACACTACTTATAAGTTATATTTAATAATTGCACGCATTTAAAGGCTTTACCGTTATACCTTCTTAACATGAAAATTTCCCATCCAAAAAATTATAAAATAAATTTTTTCTGCCTGTTATTTCTATACATCAAATGCGGAAATTCTTGTTACTTAATGCATCCGGTAACGTACAGACCCATAATTTTAAAAAAGTGTTTAAATGAATATTATTTTTTACATTTAATGTCACCTGAATTACAATACACATTAAATGTTTTAAGAATGTTATAATATTGAAAAAAATATTTAAATGCAATAATTTTGGCAAAAAGATGAAGAAAAAATTAAATGTTTCCAAAACATTCTCCTTTTATAAAAGATGATTCTATAATAATATTTTACTAATATATAGCTACGAGTTCTCTATAGAATAGAAAATATCTGAAATAGGATTTTTGTAACAATAACGTTATTTTCAGAGTCACATCAATTAAAATATTCATTGTTTTTTATAAAATTGTCTCCACTCTGATATATTAAAATATATATAAATCCACGTCTAAGATATATCTCTTAAAAGTCTCAGCGATATATAGGCAAACAATTATTTTAAAAGCATTTTTCATAAAAGGAGAATGGTTTGGAAGTATTTTTTTTCTTCAATTTTTGTCAAAAATTTGCATTTAAATAATTGTTTCCTTGTAATAATATGCTTAAAACAATTTTATATGAATATTTTAATGAAAGTGACGTTAAATATCATTAAAAAAGTATTCATTTATTCAATTTTGCCAAATTACGGTTACGAACGTACTTTGATACCTTAAATTTAGTTTATGTAACAATTAACACAAATGTATTACTTTTGATGAGGACAAAGGAGAAAAAAACCTAATTTAGATGAAATTAATTAATTTGTTTTTAATAAATTGATAATTAGTTTTGATGAAAATAATTATTCACAAATATTCTGAGAAATCTATTTTTGTATAATTATGCTATACAAATTTATAACTGTGTTTAAAGGTTTTTGTTTCTTTTTAATTGTGGAAAATTTTAGTTAATTCATAAAAATTTCATCTTTAAAATTTTTAAAGAAAAAATTCACTATTAAATGTAGATAAAATTTGAAGAAAGGCCCCCCCTCCCTTTTTAAAGTTTAATTTGGAATAATGTAAAATATAAATATTCATTATGAAATATTTTTTCTTTTTCCAATCCTGGATCAAAAGGAAAACTGAAATATACATAATAACCTACAAAAGCATACTTCATACAAATATCTAACAATCAAACATGCTTTAAAGCTAAATTATCATTTGTACAAACCGGAAAACTCCTAAAAAAGTTCAAATCATAATTTGTTTTAAAAAATAATCTTTACGGATCATTAATCAGAATTCTCAGCGTCAGGATATAGAAAAAGGGAAACAACAATCGTATATTATAAGAGAACAGTGCTTGAATGACTACATGAAAAGGGAAGACCCTTGTTCCAAGCGGGTTAACTTTTGGAACAACTTCCTATTCTCCACCCTCCCCTTCGCCAACCCCGGAAGTCTTGTCTCGGAAGCGGTTACAGTTAATCTTCCACATTTAAATAGAGTATTCACTTCGTTGCCACAGAGGAATTCATTAAGTTACGAGGTTGCTGAAATGTTTCAGGACTTTTAATAATAACATATCCAGCCTTTGCAACCAGATTAATTTTTTGATTCTATAGATCTAATTTTCAAATCAAAGTTTACGAAAAATGCTTGTTAATAATAATATATATCACATTTTATTAAATAAAGTAAATAAAAGTTAAGTTGCACAAAAAACTTTAAAATATGTTTAAATTCGATTTATGTTTATCGTTTGTGATCTTGAAACACATGAAGTTCGTTACAAAGTAAATTAAACGAGGTATTGTTAATGAACTTTTAGAAAATATTACAACATTACACTGAGAATGCTAAGCCTAATATAAATTTTATAAGGTTAAGAAATATAGAAATATTTATACATATATATATATATATATTGAGAAAATAATCAATGTTATAGAAAACTTTCTTTTAATTTCATTTTCATAATAGCGTTACTTGTATATATTTTTAAAAAAATATTTGTTCCATTTTTCGGTAAAACCCTTTAATTATCAAATTTCATACAAACTTTTGCTAATGAAATTTTATAAAATATTTTAAAAGCTGTAAGAAGTAATGCAAACTTCAACATATTTCCTTAAATTTTTTTTCTTCATATTTTTATAAAATCTTAATGTATTTTAAAACTAGCTGCTTGAAAAAACATATATTAAATTTGAAGAATATAAACTTAGTTTGATAAATTATGTAGCATAAAAAATAGCTAGACTTAAATTTTTAATTTCATAAGTAAATAATAAAGATGTTAAAGTATTTTCAAGATTTCGAATATTTATGCATCAAAAATTGCAAATTAATGATTCAACTACAAAAAAATTTGTACATCAGACTTTGTAAAAATTTTGAATTTTTCTTAGAAAAATTAATATTAGCAAATATATGGAATCCATTAAATGTTTATAAATAATTCAAAGGATTATTTTATAAGTATTAAAATAAACTTATTTGATTTTTGAAGATTTTATACAAATAAAAATTCTAAAATATAGTTTGAATTTCTTAACATTGATAACAGTGTGATTTAGAAAAATGTCACATTAATAAGTTTTAAGTTAGAGTTTATAATAAAAAAAAAGAATATAGTTAAAAGTAGCATTATATATTTATGAGTGATTCAAAAGTTTAATGGCGAAATAAAAAGATAATTTGATGTAGCTCCATTCAAAATGAAACATTTATGCATCGAAACAATATAAACATTGCATCTCTAAACTTAAATTTAAATTTATTATAAAAATTTGGTGCCTTTTTAAGATTTTCAACAAACTACACATGCATCAAAAAGTTTGATATTAGCATGTCTTTACACAAAATACTGGATTAAATGTTTTTCAATTTATCGTAATAATTATATTTGTTTCTTATTCAAATAAAAGTAGTTTGCATTTGTGAACTGAAAACGTGATGAATAATTTTTAAAAAATGAATAATATGCTTATGTATATTTATTTTTAGAACTTTTCCCTGTGTTTGAAAAATTTTCCTAACAAATTATCTTTATTGATATAAATATTTTAGTTTTCTTCCTTAAAATAAAAACTGTTAAAATAATTAAATTTTACAGAACATTTTTACATTTTCAAATGATTTGCTAACAGTTTATTTCTTAAATTTTTAAAAATTTATTTGCTTTGATTTTTTTTACTTGAAAATGCAATTTTAAATATTATTTCTTTTTCAAGAAACATAATGATTCACTTTTCATTTGCCAGGTGAGTTGAAAATATATTTATGCCCTAAACGATAATTTTTATCTCACACATTTATTTTTGATTAATAATTTGTGAATCACAGAAGAAAGCTATGAAATGAAGAAAAATAAACATGACAGAACATTTCTTTTTCTTTACGGATGTTTTGAGGAACAAATAATAGTAAATTTAAATACGACAGGTAGAAAAACCTGTTTTATTCATATTTATAGAAATTAACATAAAAAAACATCATTGAATAGTTTTATAACATTACTTTCTGGTATTTTTAAACTAGAAATATTAACTTCCTTGTGCACCTCTAAGAAATAAAATAAGCTTTATTTATTTTTCAAAAGTTAAACACCCATTTCATAAGAAAAATCTTTTCATATGACATTTAATTTTAAAAAAAAGCTATCACATTTTGGTTTGATTTCTTTCTTTCTCCTGAAACATGCTTTAATGCCAGGGGTTTAATGAAATAACTAAAAATAAATATTGAAATAGAATCTCGATAAATTTTTGAAGATAGATTACGCTGTAGATGTTTGAATATTCAGGTTATGAAAGAAATTTTGCAATAACTTTGTGCTCGAGTGAAGAGACGTGTAATGATTGTATAGTTATCTTAATAAAAACGTCATTATCACATTATATTCTGTAATCATTAGTTATTTTCCTTCTACCTGGCTTTGTAGCTGGAATAATAATGTTTTGTCTTCCAAGATCTTTTAATTCTTCCAAACTCTTGACAGGGTCTGAAAAGATTCCGAGATTTGATAAAATTAGTGTTCAGTAAGAAAGACTGAATACTGAGGTATCAATTTAAAATTGTCCCTGAAATCCTTTAAGGGTATTCTTTATAAACTGTAAGTTTGTTTACTTCTTAAAAATATTCTCAGTTATCTCTAATAAATATATTAATCCATTTTTGAATATTAAGAATAAAATTTCCTTTTTCTTTAAATTATGAAATTTATTTACCATTTTTCTACATTACATAAGAAAATATGGTTATTATTATGTCATTATCTAATGAAGGAATTAGTCAAATTAGAAGAGTAATTTCCAACTCGCACATATGTTTACAGAACCTTTACATATTCAGGCAGATCAAGTTTTCATTCCAATTAAAATATTTATCTAAATGCATAAACATACACATGAACAGATGCATGGTAATTAAATACCTAATTCCCTCACTTTCAGGTACATTACCCACTGTGTGACGCTAACGCTGCAAAGATATAGAAACTGAACAAGTAATTAGATTTCCAAAGTAAAAAGGGTTTTACTTATGGTAACTTACAAAAGAGATATTTACTCAGAAGTGTGGAGTGAAGCCGCTTTAGGCAACGGTAATGTGACAAGAGAATTTCAAACGGGAAAGTTTGAGTTTCCCAAACTTAATTACCCAACGACAGACAGACTGGTGATAAAAATGGATGATAAATTAATATTTGTTCTATTAATTTGGAAAGGAATAAACGAGCTGTGTGGGATAACTTATTTATTCTAATTGGAAAAGCATTTATTGTTAAAGTGTGTGTGCGATTTTATTCGAAACAGAGGTTCTTCGAGAAAGCGATTTTGAAATTGCTCTTACTTCTTTTTTGTGCATTCGCTTTTGTCATGGTTTGGAAATAATTGCCAACTTGAGACAAGTAATAGAATTGCGTTATTGAGTCATTTCATTTCGTTTTGATGACTTGCTAAAGATGACAATGGTTTTAAATTTTTTTTAACAATCTGAGTAATTATGTGATTTTTGTATTGTTCCTTATTTAATATATCTTAATCGAAAGTATGATATTTAATATATAATTTGATTAAATTAATAAAAAAATGTAACAAAATTAATTAATCAAGGAAAGAGGAGAATGTGATATGTTTTTGTACACTTAGAACCAAATAATGCATAATGATCTAGGCAGTCAAACAGTTATATAAGGATAAAAAATGTATCAACTGTTAAGAAAAAAAGTATTTTCTAAACTACATTTACGTTTATAAATTTACATAAATTAGCGATTGAAATTTAATTAATTCTAACTAACTTGAAATTCAAGAAAAAATATTTTTTAAACTGAATGGATATTTTCTTATACCATTATACATGTATAAATAACTAGTTCAAAATTGAGATATCTAGCAAACAAAAATGTTTTACATTGTAATTTTTAAAAAAAACATATAAATTCTAAAAATGAAATAAATAATGTTGAATGATTCTAGTTAGAAAAACTATAATACTGTTATTTATCTAGCTTACCGACTAACAAATTAATAATATTCTTTTTTGCATAAAATAGAAAAAAAAACATTAATTATATTTTGCATTGTAGAAATAATTTGTTGGTTTCTTTAAGTAATATTCTCGTGTCAGTGATTAAAAGTAAATTATTTTCCTGATACCTAAGGACTCATTTTCGCTAACAAATTAGAAATTATTATAATACAGCAGGATCGTTATATATATATATATTGATTGATTGATTTATGAAATTAAATCAATCAATTTTCAAAGATTATAATTCTTTTAAAATGCAACTTTGTTATGAAATACAAAACTAATTGTATTTGAAACTGTTGTGTTGGAATCTGTCGTAAGACGTAGATATCCAAATATTAAACTGAAAAGCAAATCGAAAGATTACTAAGTGTATAGAAAATATGCTGGGGAAATACGTGATGCTTATGTTTCATTTAACAACGTCCGATTTGAAATGATAGATTTTTACATTTATCTTTCTCATTATTAGCAAAGAAAGAATTTAAGATATTGATAAGCATAATTAATTTCCTTTTTTAAACTGGAAAGTAAAAATTATAGCCTTATTTTTTATAACCTAGTATTTTTCATTAAATCCGTTAGGTCATATTACCCATTAATTTAACCCTTAATATCTTTAGCAAATTAACGATTTTCTATGCTAGGTTTTTCTTCAGGTAAATGTGTATGGTAAATATTCTAAAAAGGAATTTTTTTTCTTTCTGAACTGACTACATTAGATAGCAGGTGAATTTTAAGGGGGTAATTCAGTAAACATCTGTTGCCAACGATTTTTACCAAAAAACAGCTCGACGAAAATAAATTGATGGCAGTCTTTTTTTCCTCTCTTTAACTTGATCTTATAATATACCTTAATGCTCGTGTCCCAGTAAAATGTCGGAAAATTTAATGGTGCGATTCTGACACATTTGAAAGCTTGAAAAATTCAGTAAGAACTATTTATCCATGTAGAAAAAAAATATTTTCATGTTTAAGCGTAATTTAATATCCAGTATATTATTTAAACTGGTTAATCAATACATACTGAACTTCTGGTTTATACAAATAAATTCAAATTAAGTTTTTCTTCCGACATTATTAAATATTTTTTCACATGTGTGCAACGGGTGTTTTGGAGAAATGTTTAATTTTTTTTTTATCTTCTTTTTTTTTTTAAACATAAGTACTGGTATACATTGTTATTCGTTAATTTAATTCTGAGAATTCATGAATATAAATGAATTTCTTGTCCAGCTCACTGCAAGATTTCTTTTTAATTTGAATTTATTACTCACTATAAATATGATAACATTTAAATACTTTCGGTTATTTTTTAAGTATGTGCTCAAATAAAATTACGTACTACTCATAAAGTTTTCTTATTTGATTTGAACAAATGTGTAGTCAAAAATATTATTTAAATAAGTTCATACGTATTATATTACTCTTAATAAATCTGTTATCAAAAAAGGATTTCGATAAAAATATAAAAGTAATATAAAATAATGTAAATTTAATATGAGTAATGTAACAAATAATGGTGCATAATGTAATTGCAACGTAAATTTTTGCACAGTACTATTATTAAATATCTAAAGAAGTTCAGATATCTTCAACTGGAATTATATTTGTAAATTTTAAGTTACAGAATTGATAATTGTTGCAAAAAAATTTTAAGGGATATATATTGAAATATTCATGCTTCAGATTCATTATCATCATGTAAGACAAATGATACTGGTAAGTTGCCATGTGAATATAATTTTAGAACCAGACAGAAAGGAATAGTACAAAAATTTAAATAGTTTAATTATTCACAGTAAATTATATATATTTTATTCCTTCATTCTATTTATTATAAATGAACAAATTTTAAATTGATATCTGATATATAATCAGATAAAAAATTATACAAAGAAATATATTTATTGCTGTATACTTATATACATTTTAAATATCAATAAAATAAGCATATTCTAAAACTAAATGATATGTAATTATAATTTTATTGTAAATGTATTAATTTTATTTATCTCAAAATTACCTCAAAACTTTTTTTTTAAATATTAGTTTAAAAGAGTTACTTTCAGAGTGAAACTTAACAGCACAATACTTCTTCACAAATGTTTTTCATATTGTTTCAAATAACATTAGTTTCTTTGAGCCATAAATTTTACATTATTGTGATAACTATCCCACTAAAATCTTTCCATTTATAAACTTAACAATATAGCAGTATTTAAAGACATATTTCGTAACATACAGTTTTTCTTAAGTTCTGCGAAAGCATGAAGTAAATTGCGTCAAAATATTTATTTTATGATCAAAATGATGATTTTATGATTATGCAGTGGATTGAATATCTGGATCATAAATTACCTTACAGATAGTTAAAAAAAATTATATGATCTTAACTGTCCTGAAATAAGGATTTTATTAGCACATTAATAATGAATAATATCTGCAGCATAAATAAACACTCAAAGAGTTAAAACTTTATAAATTATGCAACATTTTTCATTGAATATTTTAAAATAAGTAATATATTATAATTGTTGAAATGTTTTTTCTTTGTGTCTTTTATAGTATCATACTGTAGAAATTTCTGATCTGAAGATTGAAAATTATTCTATAGTATTGGAATTTTCATAAAATATATAGCAAGAACATGATCTCTGTTAACTTAATTTAAATCTAGTACATCTACCTTTAAATATAATTAGTATATATATAGTATGATACAAAATTTGCACAAACTACTGAATTCTACTGAACATTAAGATAAATTTAGCACTAGACATATGATACATATTCAGATGGTTGAAAAAATTTGAAAGCATAATGCACATTGTCATTATGTACAAAACTTTCTTCCAGTAATGTTGAATTCGCACTTAGTTAGAGGGTTGTATTAATTTTTAGAGTAAAAGTAAAATAGAATTTCTCAACATTTTTTTTTTCAGTTCCGATCCTTATAGATAGAGAGAAAACCGACAATATTCGTACATTTAACTTAAAATTTTATATTGTTGTAAATAATGTCACTGCAAAATACTTGTATTAAATATTAAGGTACTTTAAAGGTTTGTAATAAAGAAGGTATTTTGCTAAATTATTTTCTTCTGGTGCATATAGTCTCTTTTGTAAGCAGGAAAAATTGGATATAAGGAATTATGAAAATATCTTTCCAAGAGCATTTAAACGTTTTTTTTTTTTTTTTTTTTTTTTAGATCTTAGGTTATAATCTCTTTTTTGAATCTCCGGCAATTTATATGTATTTAAATAATTCCTTGAGAATTCATTTTTACTGAAATATATCTTTAAATAGAAAATTAAAAACATTTATAATCAGAATTTAACGAGTATAAAAATTATTTTTGCATATATTACTATTTTTCACTAGAAAAATTTGGAACATTTTTAGATTTGTTTGGCGCATTCCAAGTTTATTTTCAACATGATGTGCTGTTTTTTTTAGCTGCCTTTTAAACTGAAAAAGGAGAATTTTTAAACTGATATCATTTGAAGTATAAGAAAACAGGTTCGTTATCTACCAATTTATTTTCAATAGTTTCAAAGCTTAGTTTTGTAGTGAATAAATGAATTTATTTAAAAGTTTCTTTGAATTCATTTATTTTCATTTCAATATTGCTTTATATTGATTTTTTCAACACATTTATTTTCTATTTTTAAGCATTGTTGAAATTTAAAGTAATTTAAACATGACAAATATGCATTTTTATAAATTACTCTTTAAAAATTTTATTAAAATATTATCTTTATGGTATTAGTCTGTCCAAGTTATCAAATACATATATTAAATACATAAAAAAATATTTTTCATTGAAAAAATTAGGAAAATTTAGAAACCTAAATATTTTCAGAATATTAGCTAAAATCGCATATTAACCTTTAATTTTAATAAAGTTTAAAAAAGGACTGCTATTTAAAAATATATATATAGATACATTTAGGGATTATAATTATAAATTATAATAGTAGTGGGACTATTGCAAATATTTATTATAAAACCTTTCAATATATAACTGAATCAATAAATTGATTGCTAAATTTCCATTTTAGAAGCAAAGATGTGATTTTTAAAATGAATTCACTCGGCTGGATTGAACAAATGTTAGAGCTTTAATGTTTACATTTCTGTTATAACTTTGATATTTGAATTTGAAACACTGTACACCTATTGTCATTATCTGTATTTGCTATCACCTATTGTCATTGTGGCTTAAAAAAGGGCTCAAGAACACAAGTTAAAGTAAAAATCGGAAGAAAAAACTCCTGTATGTGTTCTGGTCATTATTTTCCATCCAGGTCAACCCATCAATAAATATGTAATTTTTTGAATGAATCGGATAATTTTCTATTACAAATTTATCTCGAATAAATTCATCTTGTATACACATATGTCTGACTGGGCAAGTAATAAATAATTTAAAAATCTTAACTAGAGGGTAGTGATTATTTTCTTTTATTAATACAAGTTAATAATTTGATTGTTTGTTTTTTTTAATTTAATCCAATTTTTCCGAATTGAGATTTTAGAGTATTTACTCTCCAAATTTATACTAAATACAAGGCGCTAGGAATATAAATGACGATCATCAATTAAATCCACTGAAGCGCATATGATTATATTTTCCTTTAAATCAAAGTCTGAAGAAAATTTCGATCATGTCAGCACTCCCCTTAAATTAATGACACGTCAAACTGCCAAACCTCCTTGCACAACTCGTCGTTCCAAAGATTCCGAAAGACCCCCTTCTCCTCAATCCTTCTAAAATTTATTAACTCCAAACCGATTCCTATAATCTCCCTGCCGAAAATCTCAAACCTCAAACCCGCGTGGCCCTGACGTTTCCGTTGTGTCAGCAAGTCCATCGGCACCCATTTTTATGCAACGCCGGAGTCCCAGAAACCCCCTGTCGCATTTTTAAATTCCATCCCACCCCTCACATGCAGCAGCACCCCTTTTTCGAACAAAGAGGAACCACGCGTCGTGTTTTCGGTCGAGAAACTTTGGATTCGAATCTCTCATTTGCATTTTAATTCGATAAGGGGTTGAAGTGAGGAGGGGGAGTGTTGAATTTTACGTCGGCGTCGTGCTCTAAATTCCGAATGGGTACCCGGAATTTTCCGACTGCCCCTCTTCTCTCTTTCTCCACCCCCATCTCCTTTTTTTAATGCTCTCTTTTCCCACTTTTCCTGGAGATGAGAAAGCAGGAAAGAGGTTCATCATTTTCCAGAAAAGTAAGGAGGGGTGGAAGGACCACGAGACGGGTATTTGATCTCGAGGCTGTGAAAAGGAATTCACATCGTTTGGTAAGGGGGTGGGCATCCGGGAGAGAGGGGTGAAGGCAGCTTTTGAACAGAGAAATGGCTTTAGGAGTGAGGTCCTTAAAGTTTTCTTTGTGGAAGGAGCTAAATTGCATCGAGATCGGTTGTTAGGAATTAAATTAATGAACTGTTTCGTTTTTAGAAGGAAGGGAGCTTAAGTTGGTTTTAAGCAACGGAAGAATGATCGGTTCGTTACTGTATGCAAAAGAGATTTGTACTTGAATCCAAAAGGTTTTATTTTTGGAATGAGTGTTCCATAAAATTCTAAAAACTTTTCGTCACGTACTTTAAACAGCTATGTAATTACTCTATTATGCAAAGGGAATATCCTCATTGAATCAATTTATATTTGAAGATATATGTATCATGGATTACAACATATAATAATAATAATAATAATGAATAACTCATGATTTATATTTAAATTAATTGCATATTCGAAAGAAATAAACAGCATTATTCTCACAGCTGTAATTCATCAATATTTATGCTTAAAACATTAGGCATGCATCCATTTATAATGAAGGATTAATTAATAAATAAAATCATTTAATTCCACAACAAAGAATAGATATAAATGGATGTGCATTTGAAAGAAAAAGTTAATCATCAGGTTATTAATAATAACAGTCTATTTTTAATTTTAAGTGAGGAAAAATCTTGAGTTTTTTTTTTACTTGGGTGAACAAAAATGGAGAATTCTAAATATTTTCAACACTTAACATATAGCTGAACGAAAAATTATAAGCTATATATGATATTTTTTTACTCTATTATCATGTTTAGCTGTCAATAAATTTTAATTATGCGTGATGTTACTATTGTCATTAACAGCAGAATTAGTGACGCCAATGTAGCAAACTTTGAAAAGCGTTTCATATTCTAATAACAAACAATCTTGTCCCAAAAATACTTTAAAACATGACAAATCTTTAAACTTGCATAATTTCACAATGTATATGTAAATATTTGAATAATAAGTTAAAGCATTTCATAACATTTTTATTAATCCTTTGCAACTTTACAATCCTTACTTTTAATCCTTTGCTTTTACAATCCTTACAACTTTCCCGTAAAAACTTTACACTAAATTCTTTACTACCAGTAATCAGACCTTTATCTTTTAGTTCCTTAAGTCCTGGAGGTACGGAGTCGAAGAAACAATCCCCTAAGGCCATGTGAAGTATACTTCTCAACAACTCAATTGATTTTTAAATGTTTATAAGAAGTTATTTTTCCACCTATTATTCGTGCTGCTAGCACAACTAATTCCTGGATTTTCAAGTTGAATGTGCCAAAGACAAACTGTAATTTCCCTTAGCTGCAAATAAACTGTTCCAGGTGACGTATGATTAACCATATGCTAACGTTGGTGTGGATATTGGACGTTGCTGCTTGTGCTCTACTAAAGCACATTAAAAATGAAAGAGATACATTTGCACAGTTTGCAATTTCCAACTATATGTTGAACCGTTTCCACTGTGATTCCATGGAAAAAGTTATATAATGTAAAATTTTAAACGCAAAATATGTCTAATTTATAATTTCTTTTATAGGTTTTAGTATTTATAAATTTAATTTGATATGTATCATGTAATGTCATATAAAAAGTAATCCAAAACCAAAAAATTATATATCCTACCTTTGAATAGCTTCCAATGGGCGGTGGAAAATTTACTTCGCCACTTAAAAAAAATGGTTTTGAAAATCAAGCTAATTTTATAAAATACACTAAATTAATTTCTTTTTACAAAACCTTATCAATCCCAAAAATATTTTATCATAACAGTATTAAAAAAATTTGGCCCTTTAAAGGGTTAAATCGATTTTAAAGATGTATTGAATTTTAATATAATTGCATCTCAAATTTAATAATTTTTTTTCAAATATCTTGACACTCATTATAATTCAATTTATTTGCTGGACATTTTAATAGGGGTGTCAAACTAGCTGTAAATTGTACGATGTTTTTTTCCTTGTATAACTATATGAAAAAATATATTAGAAATGTAATACACTACAAAATATTCTCAAAATATAATTTTCAGTTCAAAACTGTTTCAACCTCACATAAAACACTTCGATAAAAGAAACCTGTAATATTATTTGTTGTGTATAAACAGGCCAAGCATTATGTAAATTTTATTCTACCGAAACAACTATTTTTGTCCAGTGCTTCCAAGCAAATTTATCTCAAAACTCCGGATGTGGTCAAGAAGTACATTCATTGGGTTATTTCCTGTGAGAAGAAAAACAGATTCCCTATGCATTAATATACTGTATATTCGACACTCGTGAATTTTTCATATCTATCTTTTCGGCCAACGTTTTTACTCGGTTCACAGAATAAATGCTTACGTGGGGGGCTCGAGCCAAAATTTCTATCTCTTCTGATACGAGTAGCAGAAATAGATTCTTGTATGGGATGCTAATAAAAAAAAGGAATACTTATTCTTTCTATTTCCTTTTCTTGAAGAAGGGAATACACCTATAGAACAACTGGATGAAAAATAAGATAAAGGTTTTTTTAAAAAAAGATAATTTTATATAAAAAAAAAGGTTTTTTTTTTAAAGGATTTTTTCTATTATGCTCTGTAATGTCTCAGTACATAATTAATAAAGTTACCTTTTGCCCGAGATAACTCGAGATAGTAAACTAATATTAAAACTAAATACTTTTACTCCTATTAAAAAATTAAAAAGTCAACTTAAAACCTGCATATTTTATTTTCGTTTCCTTGTATTTAATAATAAAATTAAAAAATGTGATGATTTTTTTTGTAAAATAAGTTGTAAGGGAAGCTGTTAAAGGGTTAAATCAAGAGAGCGGTCAACTTAATTATTAATCTAAATAGCTGTAACAAATCAACTTATCTTTCACTAAGATCCGACGTAATGGTACTCGCCATGGTTTGACGAGATAACTCGTTCAGTCAGACGTGGAAACATCTTCCTAAAATCCCAAGGGTTTCGATTATTAATTCTAATAATCTAAATTTCGTAGCAGCCTAATAGCCATTGACTTCACTAACACTTCGCTAGAGTTTAAATAGCAACTCGCATATACATAAATCACCATTCTTCTACGAGAAGCGGTTTTATAAACTCAACAGCTAAGGAATATTTTTTCCAATAGGATTAATAAAATGTTCGGATAAGATTCATTACAAATATTACGTCTAATATTCTTTAATAATAGGAATTTTAATTCTTACATAATAAAAAAATCACCTATAGACAGCACAGTTAAAATTAAAGCTGAATTTTAAATAATATTACGTACTTCAACTTACAGAAATATAGTATTCATTTAAATTAATGTTGCTTTCTGTCAATGAGAATAAAGTTCACTCTTTGAATTTACAAGCAATGGAATTTTTTTTTAAAGTTATTAAAAGACTTAACTTAAAACTGTAATATTCTTTTAAAATTTATTAAATGTGTTTTCCTTGTGGATTCATCAACTTTAATAGGCTCTTTCTTCTCATTGGCAACGAATATGTTCAGAAAAGTTGATAGGATTGATTTAAAACATTTTCGAAATGTCCTGTGCAAGAAGTCGATACAATTAGTTTCACATTAATCGCAAATAATGAAACATGCAGAACTAATTTAATGTTGCATTACACCTAATTTTTATTACATTTACATTTATCTTTTCCTATGTTAACACTTAATTTTTTTTAATTCTAAAACTAATAACAACAACACAACAGCAACAACAAAAAAGAACAATTTTCACAATTTAAGTATCGAAATTTGCAGAATATATATTTAAGAAATAATGAAACAAATTTTTCAATCCTACAAAAAGCCTTTTCAGATGGAAAACATTTTCACTCCTTATCTGGTCAGCTACAAGTAGCATTTACATTGGAATACTTTCAGTATAAAATATTTTTTAGTCTAGAAGCCTAAAGCCCAAACATTGAAAAAGTATCTATAATTAAGAGACTTCAATTATTTTTAAAAATCCATTTATTTATTCTTTTTCTTCTGTACAAATTATATAGTTTTGTATTAAAAAATTAAACAATTTATAATATTACCACCTTTTCTTTTATTCTTTCTTTTTTTTTTTATATCAAAAATTGAAATATGTGTTAGCTGTACCAAATTTATAATATAATTTGTTTACTATTAAGTAGGTAAAAAATTTAATGCTTACAAATTTTGATTAATTTTTTTAAATTCATAAAACTATTTATCTCAAGCACAAAGGATAAGACTAAAATGTAATATGTTAGGGGAAAGTGAATATTTTTGCATAGCACATTAGATAATCTTAAAGAAAATACTCATTTTAAAGGAAAATATTTGAAATTTTGATTAAATATTTAAGTTTAAGTTTAATAAATATAAGTTTATTAATAGTTAAGTTTAATAGATATAAGTTTAATTTAAAATTAATAGAATTAATTTGATTATATTTCTAAAAAAATAAAAATAATTCTTACAAGTTATTTTAAAACTATGTATGTTTGAAACTAGTAATATCTTTTTTAACAACATGGTTGTTTTTAGATTAAGTTTGAATTATCTAAAAACTAATAAATAACAAGAACTTTATTAGAACGAACATTTTTATTTAAATAATTTCTTTCCTATGTACTGAGATGGCAAAATAAACTGAAATATTGAATTCGAAACTATTTTGATTTCGTAAATATTCTGAATTTGCAATTTTCAATTAGTACGGAACATTCAAATTACACAGGAAAGAAAAGAAATATAAAGTCAGAAAAATATTCTAAAGCAATTTCAGTCTACATATTAATTGGAAACCGTCTTGTTTTACAATTATAATTTTCCATTTATTCTCTATTCTTTTGTTCTTCAGATGTCTGTAAAAATGATAATAATGTAATTGGATACCAGTATTTATTTTCCCCTTAAATACATCGAATAACAAAAAGCATTATTAATTAATCAAACAAATCTAATTACTAATGTAAAAGAAAAGGATCATTACACTATATTTTAGATATTTAAACTCTAATTATACAATAATTACCTCTAATTCAACTAATTGATACTATCATTCCTTCAATCCCTTATGCGTAATTTTAATTATGCAATTAACTTTTCTTATTAGCATCGTTAGTATCAGTTTTCTAAAATGAATTTAGTATACATGTTGAGGAATTTAGAATAAATTATCTCGGGATTAATACAAAATGCTTTGCATTATTTTTTTGCAGTTTAATTGCAAATGTCGTTGTACAATTAGTAGGTTGTAATGAGTTACATAATTATTTAACTATGATTTTTAATATTAGTAAAATACTACTAATTTTAGAGTTAATTTAATATGTTTTATTGATTATATACTTTAGCTGTTTACCTCTCTTCAATTTATATATATATATATGCATAAGAAGCAATAAATAGATTATATACTCTGCGAATCAGAGAAATCTTGGATTCTGAAATCAAGAACCAAGAACAAGAAACCTAAATACACAGAAAAAGCGAAAACTATTATACTTTTACAGATTTCACTGACTTAGGGTGGTTAAGTAGGGTTAAATTTTCTTTGTAGGATCCTAACCACTCATTTTATCAGAAAATTTATATATGAAAGTCCCCGGAAAAATAATACAAACCAAAAAATTTAAAAACCACTAGGGCCGAAAATTTTTACTAATAGAATAAAGTAAACTATTGATTGATAAAAATAATTCATATTAAGACTATATAAACGGAAATAGCAGCAAGGTTATACAAATAAAAGGAAAAAACATTTTTGAGAACTTACCCAATATTTCATAAATATAAGTTTACAAAATGGAATCAAGAAACTATAGAAAGAAATGAGGTCAGTGTTGAAAGACAATTAAATGGAGAAACAATCTAGCTATCTATATATATATATATATATATATATATATATATGTATTATATGTATTATTACGCACACACACATGTATATATATTGTGACAAGAATACACTAATAGATAGTATATTTTATCTGATGAATGACTGAAGAATTGGCACTTTCTTATATTCTGAAATTTTTTAAAGCAAATAAATTTAAAATAAAAATATATATCTATATAGAGCGTTATTTAAATAAATTAATTAATCTACTTTATAATTAGATTTATGTAATTAGGCAAAAAACTCAATTTAGATTTAATTTAGTTTAATGAAGAATTTTTAATTTTTTTTTAAAATGCAAGAATATTTATAAGAGACTCATATTAAACTTTCCATTAATTTTTTTCTGAATATCTAGTCAATAACATATGACTAATTATCTATTTCCTAATGAATTTCCTATTAATCAAAATTTGCATGTTATTAAAATGTTTTAAGCAGTATAATTATTATGATAATGTAGATGCCGAAGGCATAAATTCAGTATTACACTAATTACATAGGACCTGAAAGAAAATATTATGTTTAGAAGAAATTTACAAGCTATATTAAAAATCAGTAAAAAAAATAGAGAAATGAATTTTTAAAGAATACTGTTTTCTTAATTAAAGCATTTTCAATGAAACACAGATTTCTTTTTATAGAGAACTAAACTACTTTCAAAGGTGTTACACAAATGAGTAGATTATTCGATGGAAAAGTATCAATAAAAATTTTAAGAAATTAATTTTCACTGACAAAATTAACTTTATCAAATCTTTGACACAAGCTGCTTTTGAATGTAGTTTATTAAATTTAACATTACTTGTACATAAATGGGTAGCAAAAATATTTCAAGCATTATTTTTCTTTAACAATAATATTACGAGCAATAACGTTCTATTTTTTTTTATAAGTTATTCTTTTTAATTTTCAAGTTCTCTTTACTGTAAAGGTGATCTATAAGTACATTAAGTTTGTACATGTCTTCAGAATAAAAAATTAAAGTTGTTAATAAAGTACTTTTTTTTAAAGTAAAACTATCATAATTTCTTATTTTCTATGTGTAGAAGAAATACACTTTTTTTGAAATTTCAATTAGCTCCTATAGAGAATATTTTTTTTTGTCCTGATTATGTATGCACTAAAGAGATAGAATTATTCTTAAATATTCAAATTAAAAATAAACCTTTTGACAAATGTTGATTTTTAATTATTTTTTGAACATTTTTTTAAAAGGCGGGGAAATTACTAGTTTTCATTATATACGTTAGGTGAGGAATAAGTTATTGGAACCGATACAATGTTATGGAGAAAAGCCGCTTTTGCATTAGAAAATTATGAATAATTTTTTATGCAGAAAATGTGCTTATTAATGGAATATTATACCGTGACTCATGCATTTTCATAAGAATTTTAATTTGATATCTTGGTTTAATGTTTATGTTGAATACCTAAATAAATTATACTTTTTTTATTTATTGATAATTTTTTAAATTTTTTAGATGAAATATATATTTAGAAAGTTTCTAAGACTGTATGTTTCCTAAGACTTGAACACTTTACTTTGGTTATTTACATTTGTTAATTAACTCAAAGTATCGGAAAACGTTCAGAGTATTTTATAAGAAAACAGCGTACTAAAACATTATAAATAGTTTTCTTAGAAATTTATACCAATTAATATACTAATATTTAACCAGCAATATTTAAAATACAATACCTAAATTTTACAGAAATTGCAATTATTAAAACTTTAGCAATTTTTTTAAATACCTTTACTGCAGTTAGAGAAAAAAAAATTAAAACCTTATGTCAAAAAAGTATTATTAAATAAACTACAAACATTTATATAGACAATGTTTAAACATTTTAATGCTTAATGTAAATATAACACACACACACTTTTATAGCTGATCGAATATATATTATAAGGAGACAATTTATGAGAGTATAATTAAAATTCTAGGCAATAATGCAAAATATATTCATACAGTAAGTATTATTTTTTAGTACATTCCTTAGAAAATATAAATTTCAGGAAAATTATTTATTCTCATATAAATTCATTTATGATATTTGGAGTTATCAGACTCATAGATAGATTTTGAACAATATAAATGGACTATTCTGATAAATTAATGAACCACTTCTAGAGTTTCAAATTTTATGCAATTTATCGTTACTCAGCCTCTAGGTAAAGTAGAAACAAAATAATATATGTTAGCAAGGCCAAAATATTGATTGCTATATGGAATAAAATAAAATAAAATATGAGTTTTTTTTTAAATTGGTCATTTTAACGTGTTCGGATACCTTTAAGAGCCCCAATATTTAATATAGATAACACACAACGAGAACTTAACTCAATATAATGTTCTCCAAACTGTTAATTATTTGAATATTTGTTCCTTTCATAATTTGAAAGAATTTAGGTTTTAAATATATACAATGTTATGTGTGTATTGCATTTTTACATATACTGTGATTCTATTATATTAAAACCAAAATTTTAGATCTAGAATTTTAGTAAAACATATTTCATTATTTTAAGATTATCTAAGCATTCATTGAGCTTTTAGTTTATTTCCGGAAATATTTAAAAATATACTTTCTGTATTTGAAAGCTAAAGGTCTTAATATTTCAGTCCTATTTTTATTGAGATTAAGTGGTTGCACAATGGAATGTTTCATTTATACACCCATGGTAGTATTCCAATGAAAAAGGAAACTATTCAATCTAATTTTAAATGCTTTTAAAAAAGTACCTTAATGCAATCTCTTTTAACGACATGCAACTCAATCTTTTTCATTTCGGAAATAGAACTTAAATTAAGTTGGCTTAAGCCAAATAAATCGAGATAAATATATCAAGAATAATTCGGAATTTCCCCCAAACCCTAACCCTACTTATTTCCAGAAGTCACAACGTCAACAAATCGCGCATAATCTTACCCTGTCCACCACCAGAAATTTGTTTTTCATGTGTTCTTGGCCAACCCTTTCTGCTGAACCTACGTCTCCTCATATAACAAGATTCATTTCCTTTTAGGAATTGGGCCAGAAGGAATCCCCAAGACCGATGGAGGGACAACAAACCCAGTGTCAACAAGAGGAAGGAAGACAGGAAATTCAGCTGGGAATTTCCGTGAAAGAGTACACAGCCTTGGAACAGCCCCAAGGCATCCCCAGGAAATGGGAAGACCCTCGTTTGAGTTCCAAGCCATGATTGTCCAAACGCAATTCTTGTGGATATGATAGCAAGAACTGTGCATGGACATCAATGCTTGAGGCCAGAGTGCAACATGAATGGAATGCGTAACCTTTTACTATTTATTTATTATTATTTCGGCTTAGTTCCTTCCTGGATGTGATTACAGCTAATGCAATAGTTTATTTTATTTCATTTTGGTTTTGAATGTGTATTTTTTTGTAATGTTTGTGATGATGAAATAGATAAAATTGTAAATTTAATTCTATGGAACTGTATTAATATTTGTAGTAAATTTTTGAATGTAATTTGGTACAATGATACATTGTTGTCATCGTAATAATCAATTCATAGAATTCAGTAGAACTAGCGTCATCATATCAGATAATAGACAATAGACCATATACACAATATTCTTTAATTTTAATTTTTTTTCTTCTTTTTTTAGAATTTAGATGCAGTACAATATTCTTAACATCATAACATTTTAAATGATTTGAAGATCTTTTTAAGCTTAAAGAACTTCCATGAAAGTTTTACAATTACAGGAAACATGTAAATCTAAAATAACAGAGAATACCCTAACATAATCAGAGCTTCTTAAATATTAAGATTTTATTTCAGGTTCATTTGTTTCACTCCTACTAGCCATTCATAATTTAGCTGAATGACTATTTACATGTCGAGTTCTTTAGACCTTAAAACAGATCAGATTTAACCATTTACTTTTGTGATAACAAGAATACATTGATTTATTCATCTTTATCAGAAGGAAAGTCTTAGCAATAAAAATACAACAAATATATTGATTTTTAAAGATATAATAGTTGCGATCATATTAAATTACGGAAATACGATTAATAAATAATTGTGTTTAGTAAACTAATTTTCATGCGTTGGCTATTTTGTTCCAATCTTTTGATTGTAAGCCTACTAAGAATCTGAGAAAGTAATATTTATACAAATTAATCATAATCTGTTTTTCTAAAGCATTGATTCCCAAAGTGGTCTATATAGACCCCCAGGGGTCTATGAAGATTTGTAAAGGGTTCACATAAGGGAAACAAAATATGGGGGTCCATGAGGTGTAAATGGGGGTCTATAATAGTGGCTCTTATTGAACCAGATCGTGACTTTAATTTTAAAAGAAAATTAAATCAAGTGGAAACCAGATGTTACCTATTTAATAGATTTATTTACCAAATTTTATGAGATTAATTTGCAGTTATAAGGTGACAACAGGTTTATTAAATCAAGGACCATTTCAGTGTTTCTTTCCACAATTGAGTTAAAGCAATATAACATTGGAGGTTGTCACACACAATCTTTCAGGACGTTTTAATCTACGTTCAGCAATTAAATGATCTTTATTCAGATTTTGAAACTAGGTTTGAGAATACTCTGACTACGGCAATACCACAACGGACAATAAATTCATGTGGTCACACTGAAAATTAAAATGTCATACTATAATCGGAACTGATCGGAATATGCACTAACGAAGATCTTAAAGTGAAGTTTTGAAACGGATGTAAGCAATTTTGGCTATAAAGAGACATACCTATTATATGTTCTAAGTATGGGATTTAATGAGAGAATTTTGTATTGCTTTTCCTAGTGTGAGGAGTTTCAGCGTGTTGCTAATCACCAAAACAGAAGAAAGAAAAAACGAAAAGGAAACCGGGCAGTATTAGCAGAGGAGATTTGGGGTTAAACCTGACAAGATTGATACCAAATGTTGAAAACTAATTATTGAAGCACCAGATTCATCTCTTCCATTAAAAGCATATGTTCCTTGTTCAGTTATTTTATGTAATAATTAAATTTTAATCTAATTAATTCACATGTGCTTTTTAGGTTTTAAACTCTTTGATTCACTACAGTTAGAAATTTAATTTTTTTAAAGTATGTAGCTCTACACTAGCAGTATGGCAAAGTATGGTAAGAAGTCTATGGGACAAAAGTGTTTGGGAACATTTAGAATCTAAAGAATATTAGTATTTTCATTAACTTAAAAATTTAAAGGTTAATTTTTTTAAAAAAAAAAATTTAAATAGCTCACTTTTAAATACTTGAGTCAGGAATTTAAGTTAAAGAAACCATATTAATCAAAAGTGTCGCTTTTAATTAATAACTCTTCGGGAGTGTTTTTTTTTTTCTTATCTGTACGAGCAAATTTACAAAACTTTTACTAATCATATAAAGACTTTGCAAAAATATATTATTAAAAAGAGGTATACATATTTAATACCTCTGTGTCAGATTCATTTTTGTTTTGTTAATATTGAAGGGATGTTATGATCTTCCATGAGTTTCACACTTTGCTGATCGTTTGATTAAGAAATTAGAATATCTTCTTTACATATCAGAAGCCAAAAATTCTTCTGTTCGTAAGATGAGATGAGTTTTTAACGTTATTTGCTGCTCTTCTTATAATTTAGAAATTCTTTCATAAATTGAAAATAAGAAGGTATTCCATCAAAAAATTTGTTATTTATTTATTTATTATAATTTCCATTTATCGAAACTCATTTCAAGCATTCTGTCTTAGAGCATCTCTGCCAGCATATTTCACAAAGTAAAGAAACCTCTTATTTGCTGCAGTCGTTTAAGTAAGTGCACATGATTCATCCAGGGTAACAATGTATTACAATATTTTCCTGCTAAATGGCTTCATAAAAAACTCTCCAAAGGTTTTCGTGGAGCCATTTGCCTAAACAAAAGGCGGGGAGCATTAAGTTTTTTCAGCTGCAAATCTTGGTTTATTATTTTGTTTATTGTTGCAACAGATGTTTGCAATTGATTTCTGGATCGGATGATTTTCTCTTGGACTTTAAAAACACTCGAAACATTGAATACATACTTTCTAAGATATTAAATTAGAGCCATCTTCCCATGTAATAGTAGACTTATCACGTGATCTTTTCCGGTTATTTGTAATTATTTTTCACTCAAGAATTTTTATACTATGCCTTTCAGAACGTTTTTAAATTACGAAATGAAATCATTTCTCTTCAGTAAATGCGGGGGTGATAGAGTTCACTAAAACAAATAATTTTTCTATAGGAATATAAGGGTGGAAGAGCCACGTTGGGGCACAAACAGGAAAACGAATACATGAACGAAAACATAAAATTTTTATTAGCAACATGCTTAATGACTGATTCAGTAGAGAAAATGTTAAAATAGCTTTAGGAATTGCATCCACCAACCGGCATGCATGTTTGGTGAACTTTATGGCGTGATTGGCTGACAATATTGGAGATAGTTGAAGGCAGCTGCACCACCAAAATCAGCATTTGCGCATGAGATTTCTGTCGTTATGATGGAATTTACTGTTAGCAGAAAGATAGGCATGCACGTAATGTACGGCGCTATTAATGGTAACGACAGAGAATCGAAACTGTTGTATCAGGAAGCTTTGCAGGTAGACGCAAGCCGAACCACAAATTGTTTCAGAGATTACATCGACTGTTGAGTGAAAATAGTTCATTTATCAACAGTTCTGATGGGAGAGGTAGATCGAGGACTGTACGACAAACATACCTGTAAGAAGTCACCTTGTACCATGTGGACGAAAACACCCTGCACAATTAGAAGGGCTGTAGCATGTCGTCTACATGTCAGTAAACCAACCGTTTGAAGAGTTTTACTGTTGGATGCAATTTCTTAAAGTGTTTTAACATTTTCTGTACGTAATCACACGTTCAGTATGTTGCTAATGGACATTTTATGTTTCAGTTAACGTGTTATTTTTTTTCGGTTTGTGCCTCAAAGTGGCACTTTCGCTCATATATTCCAAAACAAAAATTGTTTGTTTTATTGAGCTCTACTACCCTTCAAAGTTTGTTCCATCATTTTAGAATCACCCTGTACATACATTTTTTAATACCATTTTTGAAAAATCCTTAACAATTCAACATCTCTTCTAAATTTTCAAAGTTCCAAATTATCCAATTTATCTAAATTTTACAAGTAGAACAAAAAGGGTGTAGAGTCAGAATTCAATGCATAAACACGGGATCGCATTTATCATGTGACCGTCATAAATTTGCCCTATTTCTATTATACAATGGGACTCCTTAAAATAAAAACAATTATAAAACACAGTTCTATAATATGCTAAAAAATGAGAACAAATGCTTCTAAAATCAACCTCGTTGATAAAATAATGAACATGTAATCAATGAGTATTTAATTCGATCTCATAATTTTGAAAAAAAAAACATTATGTAAAAGTGTTTGGCACACGTGAAATGCGTTGACCATGCTGCAAAAGGAATTTAAAAGACACAAGCTTTCCTACTTCTAAATTTTTACGGTTTCTGTTAAAAGATAGATTTGTTTTTGTGCGATTAAATAAGTCAGAATGTCACTGTTACGCTTCTTCGAGCCGATAAGAGAAAAAATAATTTTGAAACATGTATATAAAAATAGCTTTAAAAATATATAATATATGTTTTAATGTCCAGTTAAATTATCGTAAAACAATCCTGTTAGTTTATTAATAAATTAATAAGTTGCATTATAAAAAAAAATATTAAAAAAATAAATAAATAAAAGTTAGCTTAGGAGTGATTTAGTCCCCGATCTATATAAATAAAACATCATGACAAATTAAAAATTACCTAAATAAGTAATACGACTAAAATCTGGAAAAAAGTCTAAAACATCTGATAAAAAAACTAGATGGAAAAAATCTGCATTTTGTAAATCGGGTAATATCCATATATAATTCGGGTCTTTATGAGATTCTCAAAGAATTTCTGGAAATCCAGAAAAGAAGCTTTATTCAGCTTCTAAAGAAAATATTCAATAAATTCAAAAATATGCTTGCGTAGAATAGAATATTTTTATACATGGAAAAATGACGCTACAAACTTTAAAATGGTATAACGTCTTCAATACATTTCAAATCATCTGCTATTTTTCCTCGCTCAGCTTGCACACTATCGAAAGGAAAAATATATTCAGCCATATATAAATTCGTCTGACAAACTACGAACAAAAATATGTTTACTGCAGTCACAATAAGATGGTTTTCTATGAAGTTTTATGCATTTACTTGATTTTTAGCATATTTTAGGGAAAGAAACTAAAAAGTACTTTTCATTGTATTTCGTTTACATAGAATATTTTCAAAATTTAAACGATATATACATAAGAGAGTAAAATAACCATTTAATTTTTCCTATAGGTAAGACTCTTAATGTATTTTACTTGTTAATGTTTTGGTAATTTAGCACATGTTTGGGAAATGTGTAATATGAAAAAAAAAAGTAAAAGGATTTGCCACATAAAATTATCTTAATAAATATTCATGTTAACTTACATGGGATTTTTAAATGAGTTTATACTTTTAAAAGTAGCTCGAAAATTTGGAAAGAGCTGTGAAATTAAATACACTCAGGAACATTGAAAATAGCGACCCAAGAAGAAAGCATCCGATTGAAATGAAATTTAATACACATAATGACACAGATGAGAGATTCAGTTGATCTCAAAAACAAGACAATTAAACGAATACAGGGTGTGCAACGACACAAATACTGGGCAACTTCAATAGCGCGTTGGACCACCTCCAGCTGTAATACATGCCGCCACACGGTCCGACATTGAGTTGATTAGACACCTTATGTTGTCCTGAGGCAGATGGGACCACAAATCTTGAACAGCCAACTATAAATCATGTACAGAGTGACACGATTGCATCTGCCATTTTAGCTGATCCCCCACATGCTCTACAGGGGACAAATCGGGGAAGCGGGCCGGCCATGGAAGTGTCTGAAAATGACGTAGGAAGTCTTGAGCAACTCTTGCTGTATGCGGACGAGCATTATCTTGCTGGAAAATTGCCCCTGGGAGACCATTTAGGAAAGGTCCTACATGGGGTCGAAAAATACCATCAACGCAACATTTGCCCGTTAAGGTTCCACGCATCACAATTAAAGTGGACCTGCTATCATAGGCTATGGCCCCCCATACCATTACACCAGCAGTGCGGGCAGAGTGACGTAGAACAGTGTGTGGAGAATTGTACCGCTCACCAGGGCGCTTCCACACCCGTACACGGTTAACATCTGTCCCCAAAACAAACCGGGATTCATCACTAAACACAACCTTTTGCCAATCTGTGACATTCCACATTGATCTGGCTTGGCACCACTGTAGACGCAGTTGGCAATGTTCCGATGTTAAAGGGAGTGCACGGAAAGGGCGCTTGGATTTAAGATTTGCTTCTGCAAGGTGTCTGGAAATTGTTTGTGGAACAATTGCTACGCCTACGTCTGCTCGTATCGTTGAACAAGTGACTGTTGGGTCCACAAGTGCTTGCCGCACGATTCTTCGATTCTCTCTCTTCGTGGTCTTTCTGGTCGCTCCAGAACCGGTTTTCCGCGCGTGGGTACTTTCTCGTGTCCACTGCTCCCAACAATTTCTAACAGCACACTCCGAACGATCCACCTGGCCAGCAACACGCCTCATCGACCAGCCTGCAGTTTTCATCCCGATTATTAGGCCTCACAAACTCGCTTAACTGTGAGAAATGTCTTCTAGCACGTTTACCTGGCAGGTTTCGCTTACCAAAGTCTTCCTACAATCAACGGTTAAACGTCACGTTTTTGAATCTTCGAATTTGCGCTGGCTTATATAGCACCTTCTTCCTGATTGTAGCGCCACCTCGGCGTGTATGAGTATGCGTATTGGCACAAAACATGGATCATTTGCATATCACATTACTCTGTACTTATTTGCAAAGTTTCGCGATTGTACTTAGCTTCCTTCTTGGGTCGCTATTTTCAATGTTCCTGAGAGTAATTTATCATTTTATGTTCGTGTTTCTGTTCAAGTTAACTGCGATGCTTAGTAAAATGAAGCAGAAAACTAGACTATATATTGATGGGTTTAAAAATGAAGTTTTTAAGTGTTTGTAGAAGAAAAAAAATTCAAAAAGTATTTTAACTCTTTATCTACCGCATTATGATTTACTCAATTTTTTTCATGCAATATTTTTTTTTTGAATCTCTACATTGAAAATTAAGTGATATTCATAAACAAAATATTCAACTTAGGGAAATCTAATTAGTTAATTAAGTTAATTAATAAATTAAAGATATTCAAATCTAAAAATAATTATACACACTGTTCACTTAAAATAAATAGTCAAATCGTTTTCTAAT